>PVIJ01003247.1:38038-139438 GCA_004024925.1 Scalopus aquaticus
AAATAAATCTTTAAAAAAAAATTAAAAAAAAAAAAAAGAAACCACCTCAGCTAGGGCCTCCCTGGTGGCGCAAGGGGTTAAGTCTCAGCACTATGAAGCTATCCGCAGCCACTGAGGCATGAGTTCGATACCCGGCCAGGAAGCTGACCCACATGGCACAGCAGACCTCTCCTGTCTCGCCCACTGCTCCCCTCAGCAGTGTGTTTCAGTAGATCCACCAATTCTGCTCCCCACTCTGACTCTGATGAATCCTCTCACTCCTCTCCCCACACACCTCTGGTGTACACCCCAGCTCTTGTATGCATAAATAAATAAATCTTAAAAAAAAAGAGAAACCACCTCAGCCAAAAATTTAGAAATGCAAGTGCTATTCTTTTCTAAATATTTCAAAAAAAATTTTTTTTAAGTTTTTTTTATTTATACATACAAGCTGGGGTACAGGCCAGAGGCGTGGGGCAGCGAGAGGGTTCACCAGAGACAGAGTGGGGAGCAGAACAGGCAGATCAGAAGTATACTGCTGAGGGGAGCAGTGGGCGAGGCAGGAGAGGTCTGCTGCACCATGTGGGATTCTCCCTGGCTGGCTCCACAGTGCAGTGCTCAACCGCTGCGCCATCAGGGAGGCCCAATATTTCAAAATTCTATTCTATCCTATTGCCTAGAACCAGCACAGTAGCTGGCAAATGCATCCAGCATAGTATTTCAAGACTCACCGACATAATTAATGACTGGTGCCAGGGAAGGCAGCTCTCCTTTCAGCAGGAGCTGGTAGATTTATTAGTTTCCGAATCCTCAGGCTAGATCACACTCCTTACCCCCATGACCCCACCTAGATTCTGGGAAATCATCTTTTTATCACAAGCAGAAAGCCCTTAACTCACTATGAAGACTTTGCAGCAAGACTAATAAAGTGAAAAGAAGAAACGGGATCAACATTCCATTTGATTCATGGATTCTCTGTAGAAAATCAGGGTCTATGTTAGTGAGTGGAATGTTGAAAGTGCTGTTTCTGACAGTTCACAGATATTTATCCAACACTGACTACGTGCAGGCTTTTCAAGAGTTTCAAGAGGGGACTCCTCCCAGGGAATCCTGTGATATAGTGGAAGAAGCAAGGGCTTTGGAATTACATCATGAGCTAGTAAAAATTTCAGTGTCAAAGTATTTTATGCTATCAATTTGTTTTATGAGCCACCGAAAGAGAGGAAGGTAAATCAGCAGTACAAGATGATTTTACATCAAGTTTAGAAATAGAAGAGTAACTAGAAAGAACTAGGCTAACTGCATTATTTCCTACCAGGGCACCTCAGGGGATTCCTGTTTTAATGAATAAATAAAAATGATGTGCAATTATCATATCAATTGCTTGCATCTAAGTGAGTACTTCTGGAGTTATTTGATGGTGCTTAAAAATCTTTGGTCTCTGAAGTGTGTTTAATGTCTCCTTACCTCTTAGCTATATTATTAATTTGCAGATCAAAGTTAACTTGGTGTTATGCAAATGAGGAAACTTCAAATGAATGAGATTTTACTGTAAAATTTTAAATTCATATTACTTGTAACAGAACTGCAATACATTTTGAGGACATATGTCAACATATCTAGAAGAGCCAGCCACCAGAGCTCTGTGCAATGATGGAATATTCTGTAGCTGTGTTGTCCAGAGCAAGTAGCTGCCAGCCACGTCTGGCTATTGAGCACCTGAAATGTGACTGAGGAACTAAATTTTTAATTTCATTGAATTTTGATGAGTTAAAACTTAAATCTAAACAGCCATGTGTGAGGAGGTGGGTCAATGGGGTAAAGGGGGTCAATTGTATGGATTTTTAGTAGTGAACGGAAAGTAGTATGTACAGATGTTGAGCTACAATGAGGTACACCTGAAAATTACATAATATTACAATGCAATGTTACTTCAGTAAAATACTATTCAATAAATAAATGAATCACCAGCCTTGCATGGCTAGTGTCTATATTATTTGGCAGTATAGGTTTGATGAAAAAGTGAAAGTGGAGTCTAAGAAACTGAATTCTGGCCCTATCCTTACAACCTTGAACAATTTACTTAATCTCTGTAACCTTCAATTTTCTCACTTTAAAGTGAGGCTATAAATAGCATATACCTCACAGGATTTGGGGTAAGAGGAGTTGAGACAATGTTCAGGCATTCTCCTATTTCCAAAAAAGTACCAATCAAATATTAAAGTTTAAAATGTGGAGAATGGGGTCTCCCTGGTGGCTCAAGGGGCTGGGTCTCAGCACTATGAAGTTATAAGCAGCCGCTGCAGCACAAGTTCGATCCCCAGTCAGGGAGCTTCCCACATGGCGCAGCAGACCTCTCCTGTCTCGCCCGCTGCTCCCCTCAGCAGTGTTATTCAGTAGATCCGCCTGTTCTGCTCCCCACTCTGTCTCTGGTGAATCCTCTCACCACTCCACACCTCTGGCCTAACCCCAGCTGGTATGCATAAATTAATAAAATAATTAAAAAAATAAAACGTGGAAAATGAATAACCCACTCTAGTTTAAAGGGAGTTTCTATTCCTGGAGAGTTCAAAATATGATTAAATTTATAACTCTCCTCACCGTTCAGCCACAGTACTTAGTGGCAATGAAACAGAGGAATGACATCATTGCCAGGAAGCTTTCCGTGGTCGTGATCACTTCACAAACGCTTGAGTCCTTCTTAACTATTTGGTCCCATCGCCTAAGTGTTTTTCCTCCAGCACTCATTTGGGTTAACAAGGCTCCACTTAAATGGACATTTCCCCCCCGCCCCCCATAAAAGCCCACAAGTTTTCTCTCCTATGTGATCATGGCATTGCAAGGAATTCAACAATGAGTGTTCTGATCAGCATTTTGTGACTTTTATACTAGGAGAATTCCTCATTTTATGGGACAATAAGCACTGTGTTCAAAAATTTCTCCAATATCCTCAGGCCCCCATTACATCATTCTTTTGACTAGAGCGACCTTCATTTCCTTATACTGATTGGACTTTTTAGAAAAGAGAATTTGCTCCAGTCATCTAACTCCAGTCAGTCAGTGAGGGGATAAAAAAAGAATTTCTGTGATTTTTTTTTAGCTCAAAAAATATTAATAAATGAAAAAAAAATATTAATAAATGAAGGGGTTTTTTTTAAGGAAATAAAGAAAAAGAAAAGCGATGAAATTTACAGTGTAATTTTGGGATGAACTGTGGCTTTAAAGCCACATAATACAGAGGAGAAATGAAAAAATAGTAATTCATATGTCTGGAAAGCATTATATAACTTTAACAGTGTTTTCCCATGTGTTATATATTATTATTTACATAGCATTAATCAAGCCCCTACGATATAATGGATGATTTAATTACCACTGTGTCTAATCCCAACAACAATTCTTGAGATGTTATGAGAGTGCTCATTTTACAGTTGGAAAAAAGCAGAGAAGCTAAATGAGTTCCCAAAGTCACAGACTAAGATTAACCTCCCAACCCCACTAAAATGTGAGCTTCGCAAGGACAGCATCTCCGGCATCTAAAACAGTAGTGGAAAAACAGTAGTAGATGGCATGTTGTAGATGAGAAGTAAATATTTGCTGAAGAATTATCCAGGTAGGCCTCCCTGGTGGCGCAGTAACCGCTGCGCTGTGGAGCTGTCGGCAGCGGCGACGCGGATTCGACGCCAGGTCAGGGAGATTCCCACATGGCGAGGCAGACCTCTCCTGCCTCACCCGCTGTATTTCTGATGGATCTGCCTGTTCTGCTCCCCACTCTGTCTCTGGTGATCCCTCTCGCCGCCTCACGCCACTGGCCTGTACCCCAGCTTGTATGCATAAATAAATAAATAAATAAATCTTTTTTTAAAAAAAGAATTATCCAGGTAGACTGACTCCAAAGCCTCAGCCCTGTCCATGACATCGCCCACTACTCTGTAAATGGTCTTTGGAGGCATCCAGAGAAAGGAGCACACTTCTTTATACCTCACCTCTTGGTGAGAACTGGGGAGATTAATGAACCTATAGCTCACAAGGGTAGCTGGGCCAGTACTAGAGTTCAAGGTTCCAGATTCCTATCGGTATTTTCTTTTTTTTTTTAAAGATTTATTTATGCATACAAGAACGGGGGTGCAAGATTCTCCAGAGACAGAGTGGGGAGCAGAACAGGCAGATCCACTGAAATACACTGCCGAGGGGAGCAGTGGGCGAGACAGGAGAGGTCTGCTGTGATGTGTGGGTTAGCTCCCTGGCCAGGGATCGAACTCATGCTCACACTGCAGTGGCTGCAGATAGCTTCACAGTGCTGAGACTTAACCCCTTACGCCACCAGGGAGACCCATCTAGCAGTATTTTCTTTTGGCTATTCTGCATAGAGACCGTGAGGCAGAGACAAGTCATGGCTCACTTCTTTCCCCCAGGAAAGTCCAGGGAGCCTGGCTTGGAGAGAAACAGTTAAGAAAGAATTACTTCCACGACTGTTTGCCTGAAGACCAAAAGGCAACTTGACGGTGGAAGAAAGTTACATCCCCAAACACGTGGCTTATTTACAACAGAACCTGATGTTTTGAGACAGTGCTGGTCTTATGGCCAAGTCTGGTTTCTCTTTTTGAATATCTTAAGAGGGAGAGGAGAATATTTGCCCGAAGAGCAGGGCTCTATTCATTAGCACAGGCCCAGATACATACGACTTTACTTTTCACATCTACTTTGCTGTTCCAAGGGGCAGAAATCAATTAGAAAGCGTCTACAGTACCTTGCGCCCGAATCTGAGAGTACAATTGTCCCCGGTGTCCTCTTTCACGGTGCCTTCCTGGTGACCCACCATCTCTGCTTCTGATCTGCTTTCCCTATTTTCTAGAGGCTCCTGTTCCTTTAGGAGTTATCTTCAGTCACGGGGTGAAATTTTTCTCTCTCCAGACTTACTGGAGCATTTGACTAAAGGTTAAACTTGAAGATAAGCTCGGAGGAGGTAGTTGCACCCCAGTGACTGAATAAGCGGACATTTAAGCTGCTGGGTGCTCTTGCTTTATCTACCTCCTCTTGTCCGTGCTGTGCCGTTGTTTGTTGACAATTGCTGTGCTCTGGCCTGATGCTATGATGGCCTCTTGTGAAGGGACAGGCAGGTTGTTGGGAAGCTGCCCTCTGAACAAGGCCATTGTTACATCTCCCCTGTTCCGCGCTGGAGCTATGGCAACACATTCCGTTGGTGAATTAACTATGTCATTGTGTGCCAGCTCGACTGCTTATGCTCCTGGAATGACAAACATCTTCTTTCTTTTTTTCGAGATAAAAAGTGGTCAAGACCTTCAAGTGTTAATATCCAACTCTGCACTTCCTTTAAATAGAATAAAACTGGAGAAAAATAAGTCTCTCAAACGTACTTTGATTCTAATAAACATTTTTTCTCACCCAAAGAGCTCTTCCAAGTACCATTGATAATGAATCTGTCCATTTTAACAAGGCAGAATCTTCATTTGTGTTAAGGGAATTTCCCCAAAGATAGCAGTGTGTGTTAAATTAAGAACTTTTTAAAGATGCATGTACTTGGGCTTTTCTAAGGGGGAAAAACGGTTCTTTGGCAATCTGGCTGCACCAAAGTGCTATGGGAACTTGGCCACTGCCTGTAACTGGGGGACCTGCCTCAGCTGAGAGTGTGACCCACCGCCATTTAAGCCCGCCTGAGCCCAGTAAATATGCCCTGCGGCCCCGGCTGCCAGGAAGCTTCTGAATCACTTCCTCACACACTCCAACCTCCAGGACGGTCAAGCTTGCTCTGATTGGTGGGAGGATCCTTTTCAACTTATGTTCATTCCTCTGCCCACACTTCCTCAGTCCAGATGCTGTGCCAGCTGAGGAGGGCAGGGATCCTGTCCATGAATCCCACCGAGGTCCTGTGGAGCGTGCTGACCTGGAGAGCTGCAATCATCTTTTCCAGGAGCCCTTGGCACTCTGGGTTAGAGCTGGCCCAACGAGTGAATTGCCCAAGCTGTGGGAGGCAAAAACGAAGCAGCCGCCATTACCTTCTGAAGGTTGTCATGGTTGGGTGTGGTGACAGAGGCAGAAGTAACAGCAGGGCCCAGATTAACCTCACTCTCCTTCACTCTGTGCCCAGAGCTTCTCCCCAGCTGCTCACCCAGCTGACTAATGGCAGTGCTTGGCCCACTCCTGACATTTGTGTAGCCCCTCAGAGGTAGCAGCAGCTTGTGGTCACTTCCATGCTGGCTTTCCCCCTCACGTGGGTAGCTGGAGGTGCTGCCAGGTGGGTGTCTTCTTCCATCTTCCCATTCCCTCCCCTATCCCCTTCCACAACAGCCCAGGTCTATTTCCTATAATACATCTCTTCCTCCGCAGCTCAGAGTAGTTCTGCTTCCCTGGCTGAACTTGGACTGATACACTTATTTTTCTAAATGATACCGGTTTGTTAAGAGCGATTCCTCAGCAGGGGAGTAGTGTAGAGGGCAATAAGGAGAAAATCCATGGAACTTGAGTCTAGAAGCCACTGAGTAACCCAAGGAATTAGATGTTCTATTTGTATCAGACCTCACCCCATCCTATGGTCCTCACCCTGCAGTCTCATTTCAGACCCAAGCCATTTTTGCAGATACTTCTTTCTTATGGCTGCCCCTAATTCTCATTCTTATCCCCCACAGAGCATCCCCACAAAGAGGCTGGGATTGGGCATACAAGGTAAGCCACACTCCAGGAGTGGGTTCCAGGAAGTAAACGACAAGAGGGAAAAGACCCAAGTCCTGGGCACATTATTTCTCCCAGAGCTAGTCACCATTGAAACGATGGCCCAGCTCACACACACAGATTGACTCAGCTGTCAGGAAAACATCATCCACCTCTATTTGCACTGGTAGGCTCTTCTCCGTAATGGAAAAATCACTCTTGTGTCATCAAGGCCCAAGGGTTCACAAGAGAGGCTTGTTTTGAAATTGCTTCTTGTTGTCGTCTCTTAGAATAACAGTGCATTTGATTATATTTCCAAGCTTCTTGTCTCACATCCAAAAGAATCACTGCCAATCCATTCTCTCAGTTAATTCTGCTTAGAGTAGGCGATTATTTGTCACGAGCAGGAGAAAATTGAGAGGAGAGATTTTGATTAATTCTGACTGCAAAGCAAATAGAAGAGAGACAGGGTTCCTGACAGGACTATTGGCATGTGCAACACTGTGACGATGTGGTCTTAGCTGGACTGCATATAGGGTGGGGGGCCCTAAATTCAGCCTCGCTGTGCAGCACTCTATACCATCTGGGTTTGTGTAAGTGCACTCTGCGACCTTTGCACAATGACAAGTTCACCTGAGGATGCCGTTCTTAGAAAGTACCTGGGTTCTAAGTGACATATTTGCCTATGGAATTCTTTTTTTTTTTTTGAAAGATTTATTTATTTATACATACAAGCTGGGGTACAGGCCAGAGGCGTGGGGCGGCAAGAGGGTTCACCAGAGAGAGTGGGGAGCAGAACAGGCAGATCAGAAATACACTGCTGAGGGGAGCAGCGGGCGAGGCAGGGTAGGTCTGCCGCACCATGTGGGATTCTCCCTGGCTGGGTGTGAACTCACATCGCGAGCTGCTGACAGCTCCACAGCGCAGCGGTCAACAGCTGTGCCACTGGGGAGGCCCAACCTATGGGATTCTTACAGAACTAGGCAGGTCAATCAATGAAGCTGTGCATCCTTGAATTGAGGAGGTAGCTATTATCTGAACACTATTGGTGGCTTTCTGGGATCTTCTGTACTTTTGAGAGTCTCATGAGCTACCATGGTCTCTGGAAGCCCTATTAACAATTCCCTGTGGTTTACCACAAGGGGCTTTCCAGAGCTCTGGGACCAGTGTCAGCATGTGGCGCCTAGATGCCTGTCCAGGCTCGCTGAGCTGCGAATAGGTGGGGTGTCATCTCAGCCACCCTGCATGGCACATTGAGGAATTACAAAATGATGCTCTCTATGGTGGAGGACTTTCAGTGCCTTGGTGGTGGGTGTGGTGTGGTAACATACACCTGAGGGGTGTGAAACTGTAACTCTAAGTCCTACACAGTGTAGTAAACCCATGTTGCTGTAATAAAATGACAAGGAGGGGGCCTCCCTGGTGGCGCAGCAGTTGAGCGCTGCACTGTGGAGCTGTCGGCAGCTTGCGATGTGAGTTCACACCCAGCCAGGGAGAATCCCACATGGTGCGGCAGACCTACCCTGCCTCGCCCGCTGCTCCCCTCAGCAGTGTATTTCTGATCTGCCTGTTCTGCTCCCCACTCTCTCTGGTGAACCCTCTCGCTGCCCCCTGCCTCTGGCCTGTACCCCAGCTTGTATGTATAAATAAATAAATCTTTAAAAAAATAAATAAAATGACAAGAAGGAAGGAAGGGAGGGAGGGAGGGAGGGAGGGAGAAGAGGGAGGGAGGGAGAGGAGGGAGGGAAGGAGGTAGATGGGTAGGTAGGGAGGTAGGAAAGAAAGAAAACAGGGACCCCTCTGGGCTGAAGCAGGCCCTCTTTGTGAGTAGAGAGATGATTGGATTTTAGCCCCTATTTTCCCACTCTTTGGGGAGTCTTTGCAGTCCCTGGCCCTCAGAGAAAGAGGAGTTGTTGGGGAAGCAAACATATCAGTCCCATCACAGTAATTAAACACTTGGACTGGGGGGACAAGGATCCCAGCGGTCCAGGAGGTGTTCTAAACCAGGAGGCATGGCTGGTCAACTAGGCCTCAGATCCAGAGCTGGTAAAGCTACCCTTCTTTTGCACGAATTCCCTAGAGGTACTCTGTTTCCCTTCTCATACCTCACTATTGGACTTGGGGTACCCTGGATCATGGCTTTGTGTCTCATGTTCAAAAGGGCCCTGCATTGGCTCTTCTCCTTTGAGGAGTCCACTGGAAGGGGCTGCACACCTAGAGACTCTCACAACCTCCCTCATCTAGAACACTGGAGTTCCCTGCCCCATGTCCTCAACCTGCTTCCAGGGTCAGCTTCCCTCTCTCTCTCCCTTCCTCTCTCCCTCCCTCCCTTCCTTCCTTCTTTCTTGTAACATTGGATTACAACATTGTATATGATTTATATGTGTTCTTTTACCAACCCCAAAAATGTTAGGAGCAGGTTCAACTAGAGGTAATCTAAATCACTGTAGGAATTAATGAATTAATTAACATTTTCTGGTTATTTTAATTACAGTTAATTATAGGTAGTTTATCATCAAAGGTCCAATTATCTCTGAATGTATGAACAATATGATTTTCTCAATTTAAGTGGCTGAGGGCTATGTTCTGGACTGAGGTGAAATAATTTCCTCTACCTCTAGCATAGTTCTTGGTATGTACTAGTTGCACTGAAAATGTTTATTAAGTAAATGAATCCTTGAAGCCTTTTGCAACTGCCCTTCATCATTTGTTGTGTGTACATTGAATAACTGAGATTAAAAACTCTTCATGTATGAGTTCACCCAAGGTTGTTTTGGAGATCTTAGTCCTGAAATTAAACCGGGGAATAGATGAATGGATGGCAGCCTCTTTGACTCTAGAGATAAGGGACTACCTGTGACCCTCTGTATATTTGCTTTTTGTGATCTCCTGCAATAAACTAGCAACAGTTCTGAAGAAGGAATACAAAGTGTGGACTTTGCGTTTCTGAAGTATGGACTGAAGACATTGTTCATCAACCTGATGTCAAGATATGTCCAAGTTCACCTACACAGTGTAGGTACTTTGAATAGTACTATTGCCATTGGATTTATTGAGCATCTATTTTGTGTCAAGTCCTCAACCAGATGAAAATGAATGTAATTACGGCAGTACTAGCCTTTATGGAATTACAAATCAGTATATAAGGTGCTGTTTAACTATTTCTGTGACTTAAATAATCCATTTTACCATCCCTAACTCATCATTCTCTATTCCAACTTACTCTGCTTTGTTTTGTTTCATAATATCTATCACCAAGGGACAGATTGTATTTCTTGGTTTACTGTCTCTCACACCAGAATAAAAGGGCCGGGGGTTTGCTTCACTGCTGATACCCCAGTGCCTAGAAGAGTCTGTGGCATATAGTAAGTGCTCAATAATCATTTTGTTAACGAGAAAATTAATTTAGCATCAAAATTGCATTATTTTGTATTTGTGGCTTTGAGTGGATAATAGACTAGCACAAAGAAAATTAATCTGATTCAAAGTATGAGGTACTCCTGAAAGGGCTGGAGCCAGATAAATAATTCCGAGGCCGGGAGATAGGATCTGGAGTACAGCTGGTATCAAAGGAAAATAGATGCATTGAGAAATTGTAGGGTGCAGGGACCTCTGGAATGTATTAACTTTATTTTTAGGCACACTGTAGTTTTAATTTGTAGTAACTTATTGAAACAATGAAGCTCCAAGCAAAGAAACATGTTTGTTGATCTATTGGGCCATTAACAGAACTTCTCTTGAGATGTTAAGGTGATAAACCAAGTAACTCAGATGATATTTTTTTCCCTTGCCAATAGCAATTATTTTAAGAGATTGCTGGGGTTTGCAGACATTTTCCCCCCTAATGGAAAGATGGACTTTCTGCCTGGTGCAGGAATGATTTGGAGAAAAAAATGAATATATTTTATAATTGCCTCTAGAACCTTCCCATGGCCTTTTGCTATTTACCAGCAGCTATTTCATGCTGCAAAATTTCCATGCCTGAGGAGGGAAACTGGCTTATTCTTTCTCCTTTTCCCTTTCCTCACCTCCATTCCCTCATTTACCAATGCAAAAGAAACTCTTGGATCTTCAATTATGAATCTTGGAGACATTATTTTGTGAAAGGGGCCCAAAGTTGAAGTATTTCTAAGAACTTGTCCACCTCCTTTGGTCTTGACTGGACACCAAACTGCATCAGCAGTGATCATAAAAGAAACACAGGTATCATGTGAAAATCCATGAGGAAAGAGAATGTGTAACATTTCCAAACTTTTGATTAAGGAAAATGAAATTTTAGTGTCTTGAAATAAATCTAACTACTTAGGAAACTTTGTGCCGGTGTTTTAGAATTGAAACCAAGAAGCCATTTAGAAATGACTTTGCTTCTCTCTGCACCAGGCTTCAAAAGAAAACAAAATGGTGGGTGGTTCAGTGGCAGCATTCCAAACTCCACTTTGCATAAATGACAATTCAGCAGAAATTCCAAAGAAAGAAAATTCTAGGGTCTCCCTGGTGGTGCAGAGGTTAAAGTCTCAGCACTATCAAGCTTTCACCAGTTATCGCCAGGAAGCTAACCCCACAGCAGCAGACCTCTCCTCACCCGCTGCTCCCCTCAGCAGTGTATTTCAGTCAATCAGCCTGTTCTGTTCCCCACTCTGTCTCTGGTGAATCCTCTTACCTCCCCCCCACACCTCTGTCCTCCACCCCAGGTCTTGTATGTATAAATAAATAAAATAAAATAAAAATTTTTATTTATACATACAAGCTGGGGTACAGGCCAGAGGCGTGGGGCGGCGAGAGGGTTCACCAGAGACAGAGCGGGAAGCAGAACAGGCAGATCAGAAATACACTGCTGAGGGGAGCAGCGGGCGAGGCAGGAGAGATCTGCCGCGCCATGTGGGACTCTCCCCGGCCGGGCGTTGAACTCGCGTCGCCGCTGCCGACAGCTCCACAGCGCAACGCTCAACCGCTGCGCCACCGGGGAGGCCCCAAATAAATATTTTTTTTTAAAAAAAAAGAAAGAAAGGGCCTCACTAGTGGCGCAGCGGTTAAGCACTGCGCTGTGGAGCTGTCGGCAGCAGCGGCGCAAGTTCGATGCCCGGCCGGGGAGATTCCCACATGTTGTAGCAGACCTCTCCTAATTCGCCTGCTGTTCCCCTCAGCAGTGTATTTCTGTCTATCTGACTATTCTGCTCCCTGCTCTGTCTCTGGTGAACCCTCTCGCCGCCCCATGCTTCTGGCCTATACTCCAGCTTGTATGCATAAATAAATAAATCTTTAAAAAAAATAAAATAAAATAAAAAAGAAAGAAAATACTGTTCCCCATCGTCATAGCACTTGCCCAAGTTGAGTGAAAGGAAAGATAGTCATCTGACTCACCTAAGGACAAACAAATCTATCATTGTCCGCAGGGAACAAGACTTTGAGGAAACAGATTGGAATGGCTACAGCAGAGAAAGGGCTTGGGGGGACAACATCAAAAGGAGTAATAGAGACATAAGGGAAACAGCAATAGAAAGAGAAAGAGTAAATATTTGAATAATGGCCAAGAACTTTCCAAATAACCTATCATTAACAACACGACAGACACAAAACCACAGAGACGGAAGCACAGAGAATACCAAGCAGGGCAAGTATCAAAACAAACAAAACTCACACCTATGAATATCATATTCAAACTGCAAAGACAAACAAACAAACAAAAAAGACAGAAAATCTTAAAGGAAGCCAGAGAGTGGCAGTGGTAGGAAACTTTACTTACAGAAGAAGGACAAGCATTACAAGTAACTGTGGGCTTCTCATCAGAAACCACACAAGCAAGAGGGAATGTGGAGTAAAAATCACTAAAATACTAAGTAAATAATTGACAATTAAGTAAAATTGAATAAATAATGACAATTCAGCAGAAATGTCAAAGAAAGAAAATTCTGGGGCCTCCCTGGTGGCGCAGGGGTTAAAGTCTCAGCACTATCAAGCTTTCGCCAGTTAGTGCCAGGAAGCTAACCACATGGCGCAGCAGACCTCTCCTGTCTCACCCTGTCTCATCTATTTAATATCAAAAGATCAAGTCCTGTTTAGTGATTGATAATTTTTTTCAGTGTGTTAGGTAAGATGACACTAAAATATTAAATAAAAGAAAATTAACTGTCAGCCTAGAATTATATATCCGGCAAAATTATTCTTCAAGAGAAGTTGTTGGGCCTCCCTGGTGGCGCAGCGGTTAAGCGCTGCTCTGTGGAGCTGTCAGCAGCAGCGATGCGAGTTCGACGCCCGGCCAGGGAGAATCCCACATGGTGCGGCAGACCTCTCCTGCCTTGCCCGCTGCTCCCCTCAGCAGTGTATTTCTGATCTGCCTGTTCTGCTCCCCGCTCTGTCTCTGGTGAACCCTCTCGCCGCCCCACGCCTCTGGCCTGTACCCCAGCTTGTATGTAAAAATAAAAAAAAAATAAATCTTAAAAAAAAAGAGAAGTTGTAGAATTTAAGAAATAGAACAAATTTGGGTCTCCCTGGTGGCACAAGGGGTTAAGTCTCAGCACTATGAAGCTGTCTTCAGCCATTGCAGCACGAGTTCGATCCCTGGCCAGGGAACTTCCCACATGGCACAGTAGACCTCTCCTGACTCACCAGCTGCTCCCCTCAGCAGTGTATTTCAGTAGATATGCCTGGACTGCTCCCCACTCTGTCTCTGGTGAATCCTCTCACCCCCCCATACCTCTGGTCTACACCCAGTTCTTGTATGCACAAATAAATAAACCTTTAAAACAAAAAAGAAACAGAACAAATTCTTTTTACTTGCCTAAAACAACAGCAACAAGATATTTGGAAATTCTAAAGCTATTCTTAGCAATGATCAGAAATGTTCTTGGCTTCATTTATTCTGATTTTGATGATGTATGAAGTTCTGAGAACAAAGAATGTTGCATGAAAATGTATGGACAGACCCTTGTTTTAATTTCCTTCTTTATGGACATGTAATAGTTCTGTTTACGTTTTTCAAACTTAATTGCTCATAATTTGTTATGTTGATTTTTTTGATCTTTTGTGGAATTTCAAAATATTGAGGCCACAAAAATGTTATGCTAACTTTGAAAGCTTTTCATTATTTCTAATGCTATTTAAATCTTGTCCATCTATTTAACATCAAAAAACCAAGTCCTGTTTAGTGATTGATAATTTTTTTCAGTGTTTTAGGTAATTATTATTATCACTCAGAACAATCATTCTCCCATAGGAAACTTTAAAGACTGTTTTCTATGCATTCACATTTTTTGTTTTAAAATGCTACTCTGAAATAGCTTGTATGAATGGTCTTAAAAACTAAAGCTGCTGAAGTGCAAAGAAAAGAAGAGGTATAAAGACTATCAAGCACACAGAGAATTCAATGCCAGCAGATCTGTCCTCTAAGAAATACTAAAATATTTTCAGGGAGCAGAAGAACACTGTAGGTCAGAAATTGGGGTCTACATAAAGAGCATCAGAGACGGAATAAATGAAGGCAAAATAAAACCTTTTATTTTCTTTTCCTTAATTGGTCTAAAAGGTAACTTTGCTTAAGGCAAAAATGTTTAACAGTGTTTTGGGTGATTACAGTGTATGGAAAAGGGAAAGAAGAAAAGCAATATCACAGGGATGGGTGGGAGGAACTGGGAAATTTCAGTTATAAATACCCTGCACTAGCAGTGCAATGCTACTTGGAGGTGAACTTAGGTTTTTTTAAAAATGTAGATTGTAGGGCCTCCCTCGTGGCCCAGTGGGTTAAGTCTCAGCACTATGAAGCTATCAGCAGCGAATGCTTGATCCCCGGCCAGGGAACTAACCCACATGGCACAGCAGACCTCTCCTGCCTCGCCCGCTGCTCCCCTTAGCAGTGTATTTCAGTCAATCTGCCTGTTCTGCTCCCCACTCTGTCTCCAGGGAATCCTCTCACTACCCCACCCCCACCCACACCCCCTGCACCTCTGGCCTACACCCCAGTTCTTGTATACATAAATAAATCTTAAAAAAAGATAATGTATATTGTAAACCCTAGGGGAAACACTAAAAAAGTTTTTTTAACAGTATACATAATACTCCAAGAGAGGATAGAAAATGGAATCATATAAAATGCTCTATTAAAATCAGTTACAATCAGACAAGCAGTGTTGGTAGGGGGGTGGGGGAAGAAACAAAGAAAGAACAAAGAGAAGCAAAGAACAAATGCAGGGAAGAGAAAGCAGTTACAAATGGTTGATAAGCACATAAAAAGATGTTCATCATTAGTCATCAGGGAAAGCGTAAGTTTAAAATTCACAATGAGATACTAATACAGACCGCTAGAAAGAAAATTAAAATGAAAATGGATAGGACTGCTGAGGATGCAGAACAACTGAAATTTTCATACTAAAATAGTACAACTTCCTTGAAAAACAGTTTGGCAGTTTCAACTTAACTGTGTACTTACCACAGGACTCAGCAATTGCACTCCTAAGTATTTACTCAAGTGAAACAAAGCATGTCCTTACGAAGACCTGTATACAAAATGATAGAAAGAGGGCCTTCCAGGTGGTGCAGGGGTTAAGTCGCAGTGCTATCAAGCTATCACCAGACACTGAGGTAAGAGTTCCACCTCATGGCGTGGCAGACCTCTCCTGACTCGCCCACTGCTCCCCTCAGCAGTGTATTTCAGTAGATTCACTTGTTCTGCTCCCTACTCTGTCTAGGGTGAATCCTTTTACCCTCCCACACCTCTGGTCTACACCCCAGTTTTGGGGGGGGGGAGGGAACTGCAGGGCTCTGGCAGTAGTTATGGCTGGTGACATTTATCTGAGAGGTAGAATTCTGAGCAGTGAAAACTCTGAATCACATACAGTGCTGTAGACAGTGTCATCTCAGTAAAATGATTTTTTTAAAAAGTAAGGTGAACTACAATATGTGAAAAATAAGTAATTATTGACTGAAATTTTTAGAAACATGCTCATTGTATTAAAGAGGTAAAGCTATAAAACAGTAAGTCATCAAATATAGTTAACCATTGATTTTTGAAAAGCCAATGGAGAGAAATGAAAGCAAAGATTGATCTAAGGAAAACAAATGTGGCTCCTGAAAGCTATAGATTTATAAGGTATGCATAACTTTTCAGCCAACTTCCCTAGCAATGTCTGATCCTTCCCCTTTCAATATCTTTTGTGTTTCCAGGATTATCTTTTGAAGTAGATGATTATAAAACAAACTCTTGACCATACCTGAGCTATTTTTTTAAAGATTTATTTACTTATGCATACGAGAGCTGGGGTGCAGGCCAGAGGTGTGGGGGTGGTGGTGAGAGGATTCACCAGAGGCAGAGTGGGGAGCAGAATAGGCAGACTGACTGAAATCCACTGCTGAGGGGAGCAGTGGGAGAGGCAGGAGAGGTCTGCTGCGCCATGTGGGAGGCTCCCTGGCTGGGTGGTGTGGTGGTGGTGGGGATCGAACTCATGCTGCAGTGGCTGCCTATAGCTTCATAGTGCTGAGACTTAACCCCTTGTGCCACTAGCAAGGCCCCATGCCTGAACTATTTATGATTATTTGGGCAAGTTTGTCGCACCAATGGAAAATTTCCAGTAAATAGTTAAGGATTAAGGGAAGTGAAATGTCTGTTGTCTTACCTATGGAAGAACACTGAGGGTAATATGATAAAGCAACAAGTGATGATGGCTTGAACTAAAATAATTCTCTCTCCTAACCCCAAACCACGGGGAGTCAATCATGTTGATTTCTACTGCTGACAGTTGTTTAACAACAGAGATCGTTTCACATTATTTCTAATAAAGCTTGTGCTGGCCTTGCATAAGACTCTTTCAGGTAACCTAGATATCACTCAATTCATAGGAAGCCATAATACTAAATACTGTAATATGCTAAAAAGTGAAAATCATTAGAACAGATGGGAGATGAACCAGCTTTCTTCATGGAAAGGTGTGTGCCCCGGCATATGGAAGCATGTATTGTTCAACTTGATGTTTATGTCCAGGTTATCCATCCTACTAATAACTCTGAAAGGCTTGGTAATACCTTGTCTGGATCACTTGTTCTCAACTTTTCCTGCACATTGGAATCCTATCCTCTGAAACACTGATTTAATGGGTCACAGCAGCATTGGAAGTTTGCAAAACTGCTCATGATTCTTATTAGTAGCCAATGTTGAGAACCACTGTTCTAAATTTTATAGCACACAGGCCATCTGTAAATTAAGAGAACCTCGGCTGTGATCCTCTGCTAAAACTCGCTATTGGGGCCTCCCTGGTGGCGCAGCGGTTAAGCGCTGGGCTGTGGAGCTGTCAGCAGCACGCGATGCGAGTTCGACACCCAGCCAGGGAGAATACCACATGGTGCGGCAGACCTCTCCTGCTTCGCCCGCTGCTCCCCTCAGCAGTGTATTTCTGATCTGCCTGTTCTGCTCCCCACTCTGTCTCTGGTGAACCCTCTGGCCGCCCCACGCCTCTGGCCTGTACCCCAGCTTGTATGTATAAATAAATAAATTAAAAAAAAAATAAAACTCACTATTGACTGACTCTACGATCAGTATTCTAACTCATAATTCTTTATTAATTTTGCTCCAATACCTTTAGTAATTCTCAGATGAATTCTACTTTTCGATCCCCAAGCGTTAGTTCATGCTGCTGATTTTAGAAGGTTCTGAAGCATTAGTACAGCTATTTATCTTTGGAGGCAGGCTTTATTCACCATGACATTAGATATTTATGCTGTGAACCAAGGTTCAGTTATCATAAAGGATTTGCCCACTGGTCAATAATTCATGTTGAGTTTCTTTGGAGAATGGATCTAACTTTGTTCTCTAACAGAGCAGGACCAAGAGCATTATGCCCTAGTGAGTGAGAAAAGGATTCAGATGCATTGGCCCGAACAGCTAAAATTAATTCTACATGAAATGGTACTCCAAGATGATTAATTTTCATTCTGCAGTCTTGGTTAAATTAGTGCTTGCTAGTTAAAATATACATGCTGATATCTCTCTTTTTTCTTATTGTTTGCTAATTAAATTGCATGGTCATAAGAAAATAGAATTTTATTTTTTTTAATTTGTGCATACAAGAAGGGGTGCAGGCCAGAGGCAGGAGCGGCGAGAGGGTTCACCAGAGACAGAGTGGGGAGCAGAACAGGCAGATCGACGGAAATACACTGCTGAGGGGAGCAGCGGGTGAGGCAGGAGAGGTCTGCTGCACCATGTGGGAATCTCCCCGGTTGGGCTTCGAACTTGTGTCCCAGCTGCTGACAGCTCCACGCGCAGCGTTTAAGCCCTGAACCACCGGGGAGGCCAGAAAATAGAATTTTCTCTCTGGAAGTCACTATGGCTTGCAGGACTTAGGATTCAAGTCACTCAAAGAGCTGTCTTCTAGACTCAGTGCTTCACACTCTAGCCTCCAAGAGTAAACCACATTGGGCATAATGCATGTTTACACGATGGCACACATTTAAACTGCTGTTGGTTTTTCTGGAATCTCACAGTATTTATTCATTAAAAAATGAAAAATGCAAGGGAAAAGAAGAGAATCAGACTCCTTTGTTCATTAATTCCTTGTAGGCAAAATAATCCTTCTGTAAGATGTGGTTTTGTAGCCCAATTAAATTGAGGTACAGGGTAGGGAGACATGCTAGAATTAGCCATTAATTAATTCATCTCATACGTGGTAGCAAAATAGCTGAATTGTTACTCCACCAGATCCATTTAGGTGATCTGTGTGACCCCTGGTTTTCTGGGCATCATCCACGCTTGCGTTAGAAGGGATGTGGAGTCCACAATTAAACCAAAATGCTTTTCTCGGTGTGAGTTGATTTGATTAGCCTCAGTTCCAGAATTGTCACTGGTTCATGAAAGGACTCACCAGATGCCAGAGTCTCCCATCGCACAGGAGCCCTCACAGGCACGGGGGCAGCAGATGCCACCCCAGAGAGGTGTGCTTTGTCTGGGAGCATCAGGGCCGTGCCCCAGAAGGGATTCCACTCCCCCGCCCCCCACCGCACTGGACCTGTATAGATAGAAAAAGGTGGAAATAGTATCTCAAGTTAGCCTCAACTTACTTTTCTTTGTTTGCAGTAATGATAAGTTTTAGAAATCTTAAATTTGCAAGCCAGTGCAAAACTGGTCTAGTGTTGGACAGGAAAGAGCAAATTTCAGACTAGTTGTAATGTGTGTGTATGTGCGTGTTGGCGGGAAAGGACATCCTGAGAAAACTCCACAAATAGGTTTTATGGACCCCACTCTGACTCCAGACCAAAAAAATCCAAGACACCCAGGACTACACATCCCATAATATCCTCACCACCGAAGGAAGGACTGCTGGGAACTGAGGGTGGAGTTCAGTAGCCAGGTTTGGTATATAACCAGACATGTGGGCCTTGGGGGCCCTTGGTTTTTCACTGGCTTTCAGCGTGCTATTGGGGTTCCAGCTGAGCGGAACTGGTAGGACGCATTTACCAATTTATCTCTCTCTTTTTCCCTGAGTTATTCCTTTCTTCATTTCCCCCTTTTTGTAAATAAACCCTTTATTACCTTTTTTTGTGTGTGCCTGCAGTTGAGTCTCATGTTAAGTCCCTTTTAAGCACGTGGGTGAGGACCCACAGTCAGGCCAACCCATTTCACACTGGGGTTGCCCTGTAGCATGTGTGATTACGTAGATTAACAGGAAGTTGATGAAACTTAATCTTCAGGGTCTTTTTCTAACATATGAGCCATTTCCAAGGCCCTGGAACATGCTCTAGTGATGGTCTTATGTTTCTGTGAAAATTTGCAAAACAAGATTTTCTTACTGCAATCTGTTAAAACTACTTTCTCAGTGTTTTGCCAATAAGCTAAAAAAATAAGCCTGATTTCTGATTTATAGCATTTGTGAATTTCCATGATGTAAATATTCTGTCTCTGACTGACTTCAAGCTACCAATAATTTAACAAGGAGATTATTATTATTATTTTTTAAAGATTTATTTTTTTATTTTTACGTACAAGCTGGGGTACAGGCCAGAGGCGTGGGGTGGCAAGAGGGTTCACCAGAGACAGAGCGGGTAGCAGAACAGGCAGATCAGAAATACACTGCTGAGGGGAGCAGCGGGCGAGGCAGGAGAGGTCTGCCGCGCCATGTGGGATTCTCCCTGGCTGGGCGTCTAACTCGCGTTGCCGCTGCCGACAGCTCCGACAGCTCCACAGCGCAGCACTTAACTGCTGCGCCACCAGGGAGGCCCCTAACAAGGAGATTATAAACTTCCTGAATATGTAACAATCAGCTCTTGGGAACCACCACCACCTCTGACACACTTCCCTTTCTGCCTGGTGGTGCAGGTGGAGTGGGCAGTCATCTTGGGATTCTTCTCTGGCTAAATTGAGTTGGTGTTGCATTGAGTTTAGATTCAGTGACATCTATTTATGGGGATTGGAAGCACTGCTATATATACTTAAGTTATTGCTAGACCTCTGCTGTAGGAATAGCTTCCAGGAATATTCCTACCCTACTGTGCTGACTTACCTGGAATTGTGACCTGATATGTAGGGCTTGAAGTCTTGTCATGATACGAAAGTACTCTACAGGTCCTGGCTCTGGAAGTACGTGGGCAGTGAAAGAGGAAACAAGATGAAATGCTTAGTGTCCTCAGCTGGAATGTGGGGAAATGATCAGATTAGTTGGTGCTAATGTGAAATGGTGAGGGCAGTGTTATCCCATGCAAACCTTACTCTGTACAAAATCGAAACATTTCACTGAGTACATATTTTCCCAGTTATTGTTGCTATCTTCGGTGGAATCTTTGCAGAAGTTGCTGCTCTTTAAAGGTCAAATGGCAGAACTAGCCAAAACCAGCTTGGATCTGCACATCCTAGCTGAGAGGTACAAAAATGTAAGAAGGAGGGAAAAGGCCATGATCTGCTCAACCTAGAAGAAAACCTGCACCCTTTGCTTTAGAAGTGGCTCCCTCTCCCAACCCCTAGCAGGAAGCTGCTTTGGAATCCTTGTTCCCTTTCCTCCATTGTTTGTCAAGCAGTAAAGTTCTTGCACCGATTTATGGAGTCTGGTTATTGTGTGAATCGGCTTAAAATTATTGGACAGTAGACCCTCTTGGGGTGGTGAACAGAAGAATTTGGTTTTTTCCTAGTCAAAATTGTTCTCTCCGGTGAGGAATGAACTTGATAGTAACACTATAAAAGTTTCAACTTTTTTTTTCCTGGTGAGTTTATCTGGGGGCCATCTATCTGATCCGCAATCTATCTCATCCACCACCTTTCTTCCTGGGGCAGATTCCCAAAGACTCCTAGTTAAAACTAAGCCCCTCTCTTCCTGAAAGCCCTCTCTACCCCTAGGGTCCTTGCCACCTTACATCTCTGGGCCAGGGGAGCCCAGGATTTTGTCTCATCCATGTAGGTATTTCACACCAGTTATACAGACAAGCGTGAACAGCATCACTCCCCTGTCCTCAGGAGCAGAGCCTTTGAAGCACCTTCTTCATTCCATTCTTAAGCACTGGGCGGGCACTGCCTTTCCCCAAGTCAGTAAGAAAGAGAGATGGATAAACCCGACCTAGAAGGGTAGGCATCCCCTAACTGTCTCCTTGGAGTCCTGGGGAGTCCGGGCTTTGGTTGTAGGGCGACGATAGGTACCCTCCATCTGCTGCTTCTTGTAGTTTTGAACCCGCTCCACAGCCAGGAACAGGGCAGCCAGGAGGAAGAAGACCATGATGAAGGCTGTGATGGCCTCTGGAGACAGGGCCCCATTGGCGCCAGAACCTGCGCTGGGGGGCGGGGCATAATAGTTCCATTCTCATTTGCATGGGGAGCCAGTGTTTGCCCCCAGATCAGACCCCAGTGCGTTGGCAGAGTGGCAGGCTCAGAGCCAGGACAGCCCCAGGATAAGACTACCCAAGGACCTTTCTGGTGAACTGAAGATCTGGCTGTTCTACGACATCTTGTGCCCTGGGTACCTCTAACAGCTTTTAAAAGGAAATTATAGGCATAGACCTGTACTAGGACTTTATTTTATTTATTTTTTTAAAGATTTATTTTTTTATTTATACATACAAGCTGGGGCACAGGCCAGAGGCGTGGGGTGGCAAGAGGGCTCACCAGAGACAGAGTGGGGAGCAGAACAGGCAGATCAGAAATACACTGCTGAGGGGAGCAGCGGGCGAGGCAGGAGAGGTCTGTCGCGCCATGTGAGATTCTCCCCAGCTGGGCGTCGAACTCGCGTCGCGACGGCACCACAGCGCAGCGCTTAACCGCTGCGCCACCGGGAGGCCCTGTACTAGGACTTTAAAGGCGAGCGTATCTTAAATGAATTCCTGCGTGTTAGGTATCACAACATATGGATGACATCTGAACATATTAAATAATTTGTTATGAAGCGGAAAGAAGAATTTCTAGACAATCAGAAATTAAGAAACATTGATCAACCACACTAGAGGATAGACTGAATTACATTTATATTCCCTTTAGAGAAAATGATAATACAATTGTCACACGAGGAAGGGATCTGCAAGTATGTGGGCAACAATGTCGGAAAAATATTACAAATGCGTGGCAGGCATTACTTAATAAAAATGTCATACCTAGTTGGAAAAATAAATGAGGTGCATACATTGCATGCCTTGAACCCTACACGAGAATCTAATGTTCTTTCTGTCCTTCATAACATTGACACTTTGCTGGCGTCCAGGCCCGATGTTTCATAGATTTTCTTAGGGTTTGAATGCATCTGATTGGTTCTTCATGGTCTGATTCAGGTCAAACACTTTTTGCAAGAAGACTATAAAGGTGATGATTCTTCCTCTAAGCGCATCACTTCAGGAGGTGTTTGCTCATTATCAGTGATGCTACTGCGGGGTCATTTGGTTAAGATGGTGCATAGACCTTTAAGTGGTGGCATTAGCTTTAGTTCTATCACAGGCGACTTGCGTTCACGCTCAGAGAAACAAAATATCTAGCAAAATTCACAGTGCGCGGCAGGAGGCAGTCGCTTTCCCACGCACCGGGAAAATAGGTCCCACCACGCCCTCCCTGCCGCCCGCCCGCCCGCCTTTTTCCCAGAAAATCAGTTCCCAGAACCAGAGAGCCCTTACTCCAAAGCACTCTGGTCTTTTCCCATCAGCATGAATGCGCCTGCGCAGCACGCCTGCTGGTCTTTCCTTTCCAGAGCCCGACCGCCTCTTCCTGTTCTTCCCCTTCCCCTTCCCTCCGCCCAGCTGAAGCTTTTCCCTCGGGGGTCATAACAGGGCGCCAAACGGGCGCCCGCGGGAAGGGCCGCGGGCGGGGCGCAGCGCGGCGCACCACGTCAGTGGCCTTCCGGGCGGAAGTCTGCAGCCGGCGAAGCCTCTGATTGGCTTACAGGCTGGCGCCCGTCTCGGCCCCCGCGCCAGTTTCGGGCTGGTTGGCGCGTAATCGGGAGACTTCAGGACCATGGCGCCGGTGCACGGTGATGGCTGCGAGCTGGGGGAGAGCGGTGAGTCTGGGGTGCCTGGTCGCGAGTGCGGGGACCGGCGCTTAGCTGCTGGTGGTGGGGTTTTGAGGGGGAGTCTCTTATTTTTCCGTCGGGAGACGCTCACCCGGGTCGCTTCGCGGGTCTGTTGGGTGCGGACCTCGGTAGTCCGCGGCTGGGACTCATTTTTGAACCGGGCCATTTGCTCCTGGCCAGCGCGAGAACCGCCCCCCTCCCCGCGGCTTTTTGTTTGGGAGACGTCACGCCTCTGTCTCAGAGGGTCTCCGTCCTAGCCTGTCTTTATTTTTTCTGTTGAGTCGCTCCCCACGTGCTGGGCACACCTTTCTCGAGACTGTCCCTGGTGGGGGCGCAGTCTTGGCCGAAAGTACTTCATTACTCCAGCCCTGTGTTTTCGCTGATACTGAGCGGATGTGCACCCTCCCCTTTATAGAAACTTCCAGGAAAATTGGTATATATGCATTGTTCCTAAGCAGGAAAGAAAGCTCTAAGTACCGTCATCAGGTACGAATGCGTGTTGTCTTTATAGGTAATGGGTTTCTACTTTATGCATTAACAATTTTTCGTATTCTTTGAAAAGTTATTCAAATGCTACATAGGGAACAGTGGTCACGGTCTAGTCATCGCTAGTGAAGCTTCTTAAATGCATCCGTTCAGCGATATCACTCAGTTTTCAGTGGTTATCTTTTATTTCCAAAAATAGAATACAAGAAATGCAAATGGCTCTGATTTTTGAACAGTGTTCAACTAAAGCGTGACTTAACTGCACTGAGCTTCTAACTTAAAATCAGACGCTTCACGTTCTTAGCTCAAGCGTCCCATCTCCTGTCACTCAAATTCATCACCATTAATGAGACCCTGCTTCCTAATCAGCTGCCTTTGCATTCACCTAGTTGTGAATCACGGATGTCAATTTGTTCTTCTAGCCTTTCGTTTTTTAAGACAATTTATTTTGAAGAGTCGACTACCCTGGATTACAAATGGGATGTAGGAAGTGAGTAGGTGAACCGTCTTTGCAGCCTTCCATCAGTGATTTGCCACTAAGCCCTTTCTTCACCCTAAAAACTGTACGTCATCTGTGAACATCAAGAAATCACTCTTAGGAGGATGCTGTGCAATCTTGAAAACCCTCTAAGTCATGGTGTTGATTAAGTAGTTGCCGGGAACTTGTGACTGGAATTTTTCCTTTGAAGCAGACTGAAAGATTGTTACCTCAAAGACCGTTGGAGACCCGTGTCTTTCTGCTTTTGGGGAGAATGGGGTTACTCCAGATGGTAATTTTGAACCAATATTTAAGCTTTTTAACTGGATTTTTAAAAATACTTTTTTTTTTGGGCCAACTTACCAATGTGCAGCCTTGGAGACATAGTCCACAAAGAAAAATCTAGACCTTTTTTTCCCCCCTCTTAAGTATTAGAAGCTGGGGTACCTTGACAATGGCAGTGAAAAGTTAAAAGGTCTATAACTAGCTGTTATTATATATGAAAAGGTATCAGGGAGAGTTTAATGATTTTAAAAAGGCAGGTAGAGTGGTTCATTTATTTCTTCATTCAACAAATATTTATTATGTACCCACTAGGCATAGGCATTTTGCCAGGCTCTGATGGTATGATGGTGGGTAGGCTGGACGTGGTTTTTGTCTTCATGGAGTTCAGATGGTAAACATCTAATTATATGCAGTGCTATGTTCAGGTTTCCCTAAGAAAAGTGCTTTATTTTTGCTTTATAGCTAGGCAATAGTACTGCTAGGTGTGTATGGGGATTACTGTGTGACTACTTTGCTTGAATAGATACACACAATCATTAAATGAGCTTCTCCAATATTGCTCAGTATGAAGTAAGCCAACCATCTTCATTTAATCCTTAACAACTTTATGAGGCAGATAAGATTTTTCCCATTTCACAGATAAGGACCTTGAGGTTTTGTGTCAGTCAGACTACTTACATGGAAGTTACGAATATCTACAGCTGATTTATTTTATTTTTTTTTAAAGATTTATTTTTTATTTATATATACAAGCTGGGGTGCAGGCCAGAGGCGTGGGGTGGCGAGAGGGTTCACCAGAGACAGAGCGGGTAGCAGAACAGGCAGATCAGAAATACACTGCTGAGGGGAGCAGCGGGCAAGGCAGGAGAGGTCTGCCGCGCCATGTGGGATTCTCCCCGGCCGGGTGTCGAACTCGCGTCACCGCTGCCGACAGCTCCACAGCGCAGCGCTTAACCGCTGCGCCACCGGGGAGGCCCTCTACGGCTGATTTAAACGGAAAAATAATTTCGTAGATGGGTACTGTGTTTCATAGAAACTCCAGATGAATTGGACAGCCATTCCAGGAACAGTGGTTAGAATTGTGCCACAAAACTGGTCCAGTGAGGAGGTCATTGCTAGCCAGGACCTAGGGCTTGCTGTTAGGCTTGTACCTTGGGATAGTGCTGGCGCTGTTGGCCCTGGTACTCAGTTCTGCAGCTGTTGCTACTCTGGAATCCTCCCTTAGCCCACCTCTTTGGCTTCTGGCACTAGCTTCTGACTTCAAGTCTGAGCAGGTGTTCCTAATTGGTAGAGCTTGTTTCGTATGTCTGTGTCCTGGCTGCAAGGGTGTCTGGGAAGAGCATCTGCCTTTTCAGCTCTTGTAGTAGGGCACGGGCTCTGCATCCCATCAAGGGAGGAATTTCACAGACAGGTTCAGATACTGGGCAGCTGACAAGACAGTGGGTCATTGCAGCTCTGAGAGGTTAACTGGTGGTCTAAGTGGCAGAGTCGGCACAGCTGCGGCTTCTCCCTAATCTCACTACTCCTTCACTCTACACTGAGTCAGACTTACTTCCACACTGACTTTCTGTTTACTACACCGCTCATGGTCAACCCTTTGTAATTTGACTTGTGTCTTTTCCTCTGTTTGTGCCGCTTTTTATCCTGTACGATGATGGTGAAATTCTCTTCCTTTTTGGGTCTGTGTTGGAAACTTTCCCTGTGAAGCCTTCCCTTGACAACCTAGGCAGAACGAGCATCTCTTTTCTACCTATCCTCAGTACTGTGTTCTTACTTCATAATGGGGCACCGAGTTTATGTGACGGCGTGAGCCTCAGGTCCTTTTGCTTTGCTTGCCTGTGAGCCCCTTGAGGACAGGCAGCTCTGCCTTATTTGAAACTGCCCTTAGCCCTGGAGAGGGGCATCTTGCTGCCTGTGCATTAAGTCCATTGGAAGACCTGTAGATTGGGTCAGGATAATCTATGGAAGGAGTCAAGGGAGTCTTTAGGGACACGCTGAGGCCAACTTTTCCCTCTCTTTGGTCATGTTCAGTAAGCTGAAACCTTGAAGTTGTAGGCCTACCCGCGATGTTTTGAAATAATTTGAGTGACACCCAAGATTTTGTGGCTGTCATCATTAAGTACCTGCGTGCCTTAATTTTTGCTTAATGCCTTTTTGAAAACGGATTTAAAAGTCAAATGTGAAAGTCAGACAATAGACTGTGATGTTATAAAGAGAGATTCCATTTCCAGAAAGCTAGAAAAAAATAAGTCTAATTATGCTTCACCTTTAAGATACAGTTTTCAACAGTTTATTGCCGGCATTTGGTACATGTTCTTTAAATTGCATCTTCTATTTTAGTCAGACACTTAGTCAAACAGCTTAATGTTGTTATGAACATTCCAGTGGGGTTGGAGCTTTTAGGATGCTTCTTATTAATAGTTCTCTTTTTCTGTGCCTGTTCCCTTTTTATAAAATAATTAGTACCAAATACAATAAAGTACTCAGTTTCTATGCCATAGAGGGTAATCGTGCTGAGCCTAGAATCATGGCAGTCAGGCAGCACTGTCTTGCCTGACTTGGTCATTCACCAGCTGGTATACATGTGGAAGTCTGAATTTCGTGGATAAAATATTTTCAGTACATGTGTGATTTTATTATAATCACCAAAAACTTCAAGAATTCAAAAACCGAATGAACACTGAGACCCTGTGGTATTTCAGTATTTTTTGGATAAAACATTTCAGTTTTTGTAATTTTAATCTAAAATGCCATCACTAACTTGAGTGGGACCTTGAAATTAGTGTTGGAATGAAGGATCTCCTCTGAGCAATCTTTGTTAAATTCTCCCTCCCCCCAATTTATTCATCCTTTGAAATTCCAGATACTTGATCTGAACCTCTGTTAGGGTATGTATTTTACAGATTGTTTTAGAGCTAGTTGCTACGTACCTCCCATGTTAGATTGTAAGTCCTGTGAATACAGGAACCATATCTTATTGATCTTTGTGTCTCAAGAGTGTCTAGTACTTGGCAGAAGGCAGATGCTTCTTACAACATTCTAGATGTTGTTTAATAGAATACAAATAAATTGGCCTTTTGTAATTTACTGGTTAACTTAAGATCTGTCCTTTCTCCTGCAAAGGTTATGGACTAACAACTGATCTTCCTTCTCCCCCAGGGCTAACAGTTGAATTTGGATTTTTTTTTCTTTTTGGAGGGAAAAAACAGTTGCTTCAGTTGGCCCTTAGTTGCTTCAGAAAATAGCCCTTAGTGCAAATTTCTGAAGAGTCACAGGAGCTGTAACATTCATCCATGAGCTTCTGGGATTATTTACATTATAAAATGTACCATTTGTATAGCATTAAAATTGTGTATTACTATTGGCTGGAAACTTTCTTTGTTTTTGAGGGAAGACAATTTCATAACATCTCATGTAAATTTGGCCTTTTTTTCCATCTGTGTCAGATTCAGGAAGTTTTCTAGCTACTCGATCCCGGCGAGAAAAGAAATCAAAGAAAGGGCGTCAGGAAGCTCTTGAAAGACTGAAAAAGGCTAAAGCTGGTGAGAAGTATAAATATGAAGTAAGTAACCATTTTTTCTGCTGTGTCTCGTCTCATCCATAGCCTGCAGGTCGTCTTCTGTCACCTCTATCACTGGTTAGAAATATACAGGTATTTCGAGCTGGTTGTAAGACTTTCTAAATATTGAACATGTATGGGCATGAGGTAGATTTACAGATTATGGAGAAAGTAGCTTTGTATTTTTTTCATATTAAGCTTACTGCATCTCTGGTAGGACTGGTTGGGTGAACTTAGAGATGCTTTTACTCTACCCTTAAGGTATCAGGCCGTCTAGTTAAGCACTACTCCTTGTTCGTCCCAAGCTCATTTGCAAGGGCAGTGGCAGTGGGGACTCAAGACTTTCTGTGTGCTGCCTGTAGACTGTGATGCCCGTGGTCTGTGGTCTGTAGGTAAAATATGAGTGCCTACCCATGGAGTGGTACAATGTCTGGCTTCACCTTCAACTGCCCCCAGAGTATTGTAACTGCCTCAGGGCTAACATAGGGTGGGATTAGCTAATAGTTAAAAAAATAATAACATACAACTAATACACTTTTTTTAGTTAACACTTTTCTAAGTGCTCTTACAAATATGTGCGCTTATTAAATCCTTCCAATAACCATGTCAAGTTAGGTCAAGTTAGCTCATGATTAACAGCTTTTCAAAGATGAGCTAACTGAGGTCACAGTGGTGGAGCCTTAACTTGAACCCAGACAGTCTGGCTTCAGGATATGCCTTTTTAACTATGACCTCTTGTATTGGACAGCTAAGCAAATATAAGAGGATTTGTGTGACATGGCACCATTCATTCAAGTTAAATGAGTCAACCAGATCATAACATTGCTAAAAGGATTACAGTAGCGCAGGAGTAAAGCATTTTAATGCAGGTACTTCTGTAATGGCTGTTCTGTGCAGTATTGCAGATGTTGACACAGTGTGACTGATTTCCCTTTAAACACTGATGTTAGCTAATTGTATGGCTCTAAGGATTCATGCTGAGCAGCAGCACTGTTTTTAGAGATAGAGTTAAAAAATGACTTTTTACTCAAAATGATTTTTAAAAATAATTTTCTGGTGTCTTTCTGATAGCATGTAAGTGAGTTGCTTAAATAAGGGGCAAAGCATGCCTGATAGACTTAACCGAACGATTTCATCTCCCCCCTCTTCCAAAAGAAAATTGGTCAGTACAGTAACAGTAATTAGACTAGTTTGTATTTGGCTTGCCAAAACTCAGTTTGGTGGGGCAGGTAGTTTCCTGTTAGCAGATGGTAATGGGCCAAATCAATATTTTCCAGTGATCCCCATAGAGTAGATTAAATGGGAGGTGAAAACTAAGCCTAATCCTGTAATTATTATAAGCCTAGTAGGTGTGGCAGGAATCCAATCAGCACTGCCCAATCAGGCTCCTAGGCTCTGGGTCCTGGTGCTTTTTCCTGGAGTCTTGGCTCTTCAGGGGGAGGTAGAGTGAAAGGGCAGCACTCTAGACAGAGTGGAAATTAACGGTATCTATGAGTTCTTGTTAACCAGCCCATCAAATTCTCATTTGGAAGTCAGTGGCCTGTTACCGTGTGCCCTTGTGGCAGTGGTGTGCCACTTTCCACTTGTTGCTTTAACTACACTGAGGAGGTTGGCTCAATTCTCTGGCAGTCGGCAGACATATGATTGGAGGACTTGCGACTCTCTGCATTTGCCCTTCAAATAGTTCACCATTAAGTCTCTGCAGTCTCAACTTGAGAATGGAGGGGGATCAGTGGTAACGCAAACGGGGATCCCTCGAAAACCATTCTAGTGTGCCTGTAGAATGTATAGTGTGTTTGTTTTGCCACTTTTAGGGGAGTGGATGGGAGGAGACTTTCATTTTGAATTATGTGGTTGGTTGAATAGTTATTTAAATTGTCTGTTTACAGGGCAGCATCAGCTGGTAGAGAGGAAGGTGGCATGCCTTACAAGTTTGCTACAGATAGGAGAAACTAGTCTAGAAATTACAAGTGAATAATCCCCAAAGCAGCTAATGAGGAATTGGCTATAATTCAGTTTGTTTTTTTATGAAGTAGATGAGTAATTGATGGTGTGACAAGTGTATTATGCTAATGGAATCATTTAATATCTTATGTTAACACCCACCTAAAAGGAATACTAAGTTAATTGATGTCTATTTAAGGAAAACCCTGTAGTGGTGTTGAATGTCAGAACTCATGATTTGGTTGCAGCTACTCCTTCAGGCTGCCATTCCAATTTTAGTTTGACAATTTTCATCAGAATTGTTTAACACTTTCACTCCATCTGAAGCTTTCTCAAACTCGTGTGATGGCAGGTTGAGGACTTCACAAGCGTTTATGAAGAAGTTGATGAAGAACAGTACTCGAAGCTGGTGCAGGCACGCCAGGATGATGACTGGATTGTGGATGATGGTATGTGGGGAGAAATCGCCTGCCAGGCACTGTGCTAGTTGCTTTACAGCGATTCTCATTGGTGGAGTTGCTGCTTTGCCCAGGCAGATACAGAGTCCTGTTGAGGTCATACCTTTGGTTTGGGTAGTCCTCAGATACCTTCCTTGAGAATGCAGAAGCAGAATGATAGAAAGTTTTTTGGGAGGACGTTTTGGAGACTGCACCATATACCTCAGAATATCATATAAATTCTCCATGAAATCACCGTATAGAAATTGGGAGGAGCCACGTCCCTTTGGGGTATGTGTAATGTGGGGACGAGAAGGCTGCCTCCCTCCCAGAATGGCTGTGAGGATTCTGTGAGGCTATACTGGTGAAGAGTAACTTGGGCCGCAGAAAGCCCTGTGCACAGGCTGGGCCTCATGTCTTGCACCCCTTGTAGGAAGCTTGTTGCATCCTGCGTGTGGGGCACATGAATGCCGACCACGGGGGGGGGGTATAGACAGTGCCCATGACTGTATGCTTTTACCTCTGTAATTGGATTCAGCTGATTGTCAGTTACGCCTCATAGACAGGCGCTTTTCAGGGCTTCTGGTGCTCTTGATTCTTTTACCTTTAATGCGTCTGTAGAGTAAAACTGCTGTAAGGCTTTCTGTTCTGTCAAATTTTGATTCTGTGGGTCAAATTATTTCCCCAGCTCACCCAGGTAGGTATAATATATACCCTTTGGTTTTGACTCAGACTGCCTTGTGGATACTGTGTTTCACCTGACGCAGCGTCTGAAAAGGATTCTGCTGCACTTAAAAATGGCAGAGGTCAGGAGAACGTCTGAGTGGGTATAAAAGGTTTTTATTGTCATGGCTGAAATATTATTGGCCACTTTTAGAAAGTTGATCCCAGTGTTACATTTTGTTCCTGCAGATGGTATCGGCTATGTGGAGGATGGCCGAGAGATTTTTGATGATGACCTTGAAGATGATGCCCTTGAATCCCTTGAGAAAGGTACCTATGTTTTGTCTTCCAGACAGTGCTATTTTGAGATTTGAAGGGTTGTCTGACATTTGAGATGACTTGGTACTTTCACATAGGATCTACCACAGTTGTTTTTAGGTGTAAAACATGTTTTGAAATTGAGAGAAACATAGTAACGTAGAAAATTAAATGTATAAAGCAAAACCAACACCAGAAAGTGGAAGTTTCATGCCTCTGTTTGCTAAAGACTGGCCTTTTACTTATTTTGAAAATTTCAGTCCTGTAGTCATTTTGACTTGCTGATTTTGAGGGCTGCAACAAATGGTGGCTTTTAATTTCTCTTGAAGTGATGTACTTAGAATTTTAACTCTTTGATTGTAGTATAGTACAATAGCAAAGTTTTGAACTTATCGAGTAACAAACTTGCTTTGTTTAATTGAAATTGAAAATGATATGAATGAATGTGTCAGGTTTTCTTAGCTGTATAATCAATGGCAAACATTTTTTTTGAGTAAACAAACCTGGTTTAGCTCCTGTAAAATGAGAAGGGAAGGTTCTCTTCAGTATTTTTTTATGGTTTAGTTTGGTATGAACACCAAGTGGTATATCATGGGTCAGCCAACTATGGCCCACTTGTGGATGGTTTGTTTTTAAGTGTTACTGAGATAAAATTCATAGGCCTTACAATTCTGCCGTGTAAAGTGTGTATTCCAGTAGTGTTTCATATAGTCAGCATCATTGCAATTACCCTCATTCCCGTTACCCCAGAAAGAAATCATGCCTGTTATTATGTGGTCCCTCAGCTAAGAATGGTTATTATATTTGAAAAGGGTATTTTTTTATGATTTAAGTTATCTAAATTTATTTTGATATCTTTAGCTTTGTTTTTAAACAAAAAGGTGCCTTTGGGATTGGATTATATATTATATTTCTTATTTTTTTAAGTGTTATTTATCTCATTTACATTGTGTATTCCCCTTGGGTAACCCACCACCGATTCACCCGTGACCCATCACCCTAGTCCCTTATGCTCTTTTCTTCCCCATTTTGAGCCCTTATCCTCCCCCTCCCTCACTGAGTGTATCTCTCTTGTTTGGCTCCCCTATATTCCTGTTATAAGTGAAATCATTAGATAGTTTTCTCTTTCTGGCTTATTTCGCTGAGCATGAGCTCTTCTAGTTCCATCCATGTTGCTGTGAATTGCATGTGTTTATCTATTTTGAAAGCTGAATAGTATTCCATTGTGTATATATACATCTTCTTGATCCAATCATCTATTTTTGGACATCTGGGTTGTTTCCAACGAAGAACTTGCAACTATGCAAGAGAGATGTGACCACAAAGCCTAAAATCAGTGCCTTCTTGCCCTTTTTAGACTGTTAGCATTTTATAGCATCTGTTTTCTTTTTCCCTTTTCCTCTTCTCCCACCACACACACACAGGCTGTTTTTCAGATACCATGACACTTCACCTTTGTGTACTTCAGCAGTGATCTAAGGACAAGGACACTTTTCTACTTGGCCACATTACCATTCTCCTGATACTATCTATCTACTGTATTGTCCATATTAACATTTCTGCGGTTAGTCCGGTAATGTTTTTTTATAGCTTTTTTTAAAAAAATGCAGAGTCTATTTTTCTTTTCCTGTCTCTTCAGTCTTACTTAGCGTAGGACAGCGCTATCCTTCCTCACCTCTCCAACACAATTTTGGTCTCTTATGATCTTCACATTTTTAAAAGGACCAGGTTGGTTGCTTTGTTGAATGTGCCGTGTTCTGGGATTTGCTTGATTACTGCTTAGTGTTTACAGTCATGTTAAAATTTTTGGTAAAAGTACAATATAGATGAGGTTGTGTCCTTTCCCTGATTGATACCAGGGACACGTAATGTCCGTTTGTCCCATTATTGGTGAAACTAAGTCTGATCTCTTGGCTTAGATGATGTTTGTCAGAGCTCTTCCTTGTAAAGCTACTTTTTCTCTGTTGTAATTAATGCCCAGTGTGGGGTGATAACTTGAGACCGTGTATATTTATTTCCCCGCAGCTTTCACCTCATGCTTTCAGTATCTATTGCTGATCCTTTCTCTCCTTTTAAAAATGATCACTTCAAGCCGGTGGATTTAAATGAAATTGTTACAGTTCAGGCCGTATTCATTAATGCCATTTTATTTTTGGTCTCCAAATTACTCCAGGTTTGTCCAGTGGGTGCCCCTCTGAGCTTGCTGCTGTGTCCTTTGCACGTGGCACCATCAATCTTTGCGCATTTCCTTGCTTTCTGGACCAGTAATTTAATGTTCTAGATTCTTCTTGTATTATTCCTATCCCAGACCTGGCATCAACCATTTCCCCCAAGAATTATGATTCTTTTCAGCGGAGAATGGTCTTCCGATCTGCGGATGGACTGGTTCATTGCTATAAGGGTGTAGTGGTTTCTAGGTCCTTTCATTGAACAGAATTAGTAGCTACGTACGTCATGAATTCATAGCGACAGATTCTATTCAAATCAGCACCAGGGATTTTTTCTTCATTTTCCCCAGTTTTATATTTGTATCTACCTTCACCCCTAGTGAAAACCTTTGTCTTCTAAAATATGCACAAAATAATGCACAAAATGCACAAAAATATGCACAAAATATGCACAAAAATATGCACAAAATATGCACAAAAGAAATTTTAGTACTAACCCAATACCTCCACTAGCAGCCTTTCTAAATGAACTTTATAATTTCTTTGCAGTTTTATTTGTTCTTGTCATGTATCCGCCTAAGGCTATGTAGTCAGAAGGTATTGAAATAATTCTTTTCTGTCTACCATCTTACCAGCTCACTACACAGGTTGATTTGTTTTTGATTGTATTTAAATTCTGTTTTTTTAAAAAAGTCCTTTGATTTTATTTTTTTAATATTATAAAACATTTTTATGATTTAAAGATCACAACAATGTCAAGAGGTAAACTCAGATAAATCCTACTCTCATCCTGAGATTTCTGCTTCATCCCCACGTCTCAATAGGTTACTATTTTTATTAGTTTTTGATTGTCCTTCCTGTGTTTTCTTTTGCAAAAGATAGGATATGCACTTTTTATTTTTCATGTAGGATGTTATTTGTTCGTTCATTTGTTAATTGGAATACATGCACTATCTTCCTGGTCTCTGCCAACCAGTGTAACACAGGGTTGCTACACACTGGTGCCAGTCGGTCAGTAGTGTTGTGGCTCATTGTGTTCCTGTTCTTTCTCATCTCCCTTGATTGTGATGCGGCTTGTATCGGTGTTCTGGGTATGTTGTTAATTGTCTTTGTCATCTTGAGTGAGCCCCATTACCTACCTCTTTGAACTTTAGTTTTGTCAGCCATATATCAGGCGGTTGGACTGCATGGGAGGTTTTCGAGGAAAGCACCCATATCTTGGTCATCTCAGGACCAGTCACAGTGGAAGGCACAAAGAAAGTTTGCAGTGCTTTTTGAATAAATGAACCGTCTCTCTGTTTCCATAATTATATTAACTCCCCAGTAGTATATCAGTGAAGAGAATGGCTTGACATTTGGAAGGAGAGCTAGTCATAGAAATCTTCGTTCTGTGTTTTGCCACTTCTTGCCCACAAGTTGCCACTATTTCAGTGGCTTTTATGAGGAACCCAGTAAGGTCCCATGATCTTAGGAAGGGAAGTGGAATTCTGCAGTCTACTTTGAAGAAATGAAAAAATTGTAGAGTTTCTCCTAGAAGTAAAAGGTCAGTTGTTTTTGGTGTGGTTCCAATCCCTGGCATGTTTTCAAATAAAAACAGAAAAATACCTACTAAATTCCAGTGAAGAAAAATCAGTGGGAAAAAGAATGAAACACATTCTTTTTGTGTTGTGTTGACACCCGTTCTTTCTCTGTTTCTTCTTACCCTTCTGTCTGAATCCTACTGATGTACATTGTTGAGATTAAAGCTCCCTATGAAATCTTCCTTGTTGTGTAAACTTCGCTTGATCCTCTCTTCTGGTGCTCTGTTCTAGAACCAGAATTTTGTATTCTAAACATTTTTAAAAAGATTTCTTTATTTATGCATAAAAGAACTGGGGTGTAGGCCAGAGGTTTGGGGGGTGAGATGATTCACCAGAGACAGAGTGGGGAGCAGAACAGGCAGATTCCACTGCTGAGGGGAGCAGCAGGCGATGCAGGAGAGGTCTGCTGCGCCATGTGGGAAGCTGCCTGGCTGGGGATCGAACTCTTGCTGCAGTGGCTGCTTATAGCTTTATAGTGCTAAGACTTAACTTCTTATGCCAGTAGGGAGGCCCTATTCTAAACATTTTGACTATTTATATTTTGTTACCAAACTGTTCAAAATGAGCTCAATAAAAAATGAAGTCCTCATGGTTTATATTTTGTTTCCAAACTGTTCAAAATGAGCTCAGTAAAAAATGCTCTCATGGTTTGTATGTTTCACAAATGTTTTACAATCCTTTTCATGGTCATAGGCACATGAAAAATGCCTTTTTTATTGTAAACTACACGTAACATAAAATTTACTATTAGTGACATTTAGTACAGTAACAGTGTTTGAAACCATGACCATTATCTAATTCCAGAACATTTATCACCCCAAATAGAAACCTATACCAATTAAATGGTCATGTCCCGGTCTCCTTTTCCCTAGCCCCTGTCAACTACTAATCTGCTTTCTGTCTCTATGAGTTTCCTATTTTGAACATTTCATATGTATGCAATCATACAATACGTGACCATTGGTATCTGTCTTTCATTTAGCATGTTTTCATTTATGTGGTGCATGTATTAGCACTTCATTTTTATATCTGAGTAATATTCTATTATGTGAATAGACTACATTTTGTATATTTATTGATCAGTTGATGAACACATGAGTTGTTCTCACTTTTTGGCTATCCTGGACATTCATGTACAAATTTTTGTTTGAACACCTGTTTTCAGTTCTTTCGCCAGTGAGTGGAATTGTTTTTTTCTTTTTTTTAAAGATTTATTTATTTATACATACAAAAGCTGGGATTTAGGCCACAGGTATGGGGATGGATTCACCAGAGAGAGAGAGAGAGGGGAGCAGAATAGGCACATTCACTGAAATACACTGCTGAGGGGATCAGTGGGCGAGGCAGGAGAGGTCTGCTGCTCCATGTGGGAAACTACCTGGCCAGGGATCGAACTCGTGCTGCAGTGGCGTGCTGCAGTGGCTGTGGACAGCTTCATGGACTGAGATTTAACCTCTTGCACCACCAGGGAGGCCCGGAATTGTTTTTTTCTTTTCTTTAATATGCAAAAAATATTTTCTATGCTTTTGTACCTCGTGATTTTTTCACTTAAAGTTATCCTAAAGATCACTCCATAGCAGCACATGGAGACCTTTCTTGGTTTTCTACAGCTGCATAGTATTCCGCAGTATGAATTTGCCGTGATGTATTCAGATGGTTTCCTTGAATGGACATTTAGATTTTCAGTAATTTCTGTTACAAATAATACATCATCAAATAACCGTGTGTATGGTCTTTTCCTTGGGAAATTTCTAGAAGTGAGATTGCTAGCTCAAAGAATAAATGCACATGAAGGTTTTATGAGGTGTTGCCATAGGCTTTGTCCCACTTTACACTTTCATGAAGAACAAATGAGTGTCTGCTTAGACCTGTGGCCTCACCAACAGAGCGTATTGTCAACTTTCAAATTTTTGCCACTCATGTGAGAAATAGCAGCTCAGAGTGATTTTCATTTGTATTTATTTTACACGTGAAGCTGTTTCATAAAATTAGATAGTTGTTTCTGTGTTTTAATGTGAACCTTATGTTCATGCTTACTGATTACATTCTTTGGGATTTTTTGACTTTTCTAATATTAGGGAAATCAGTCTTTTATTTGCAGAACATATTGCAAAAACCTTTCTCCTGTTTAGTCTTTCTGATATAATTGAATTCATCAATCTTTTTTTCCTTGCAAATAGATTTTTAGTCATACTTAGACTTTGTCCACGTCTAGGTTATAAAGGAATTTGCTTTTTAATTAAAGTACTTGAATAGCTTTACTTTTTAATTTTCACCTGTGATCTATTTGATGTTTATGCTGGTTACTTCTTTATAACTGGGTAGCCAAAAGTACTTTTTAAAAAAAAGTTTCCTCCAGTGTTATGAGATACCACCTTATATGCTAAATTTTCTTAAATAATTGGTTCTTTTTTTAAAGATTTATTTATTTATGCATACAAGCTGGGGTACAGACCAGAGGCGTGGGGCGGCGAGAGGGTTCACCAGAGACAGTGGGGAGCAGAACAGGCAGATCGATGGAAATACACTGCTGAGGGGAGCATCGGGCCAGGTAGGAGAGGTCTACCTCACCATGAGGAAATCTCCCCGGCCGGGCGTCGAACTCACGTCGCCACTGTCGACAGCTCCACAGTGCAGCGCTTAACCGCTGTGCCACCAGGGAGGCCATTATAACAATTGGTTCTTTTTCTGCATTCTGTCTTCTGTTTCATCTGGTTTGTGTATTCATGTGCCACTACCACACTATTTCTTACCTATTCATTGTAGGTCTCTTTGAGCTTGAGACACCTGGGTTGAAGGAGAAAATGAGAGTAAAATTGACAGTGTTAGGAAAGTTTGTAGGTGGTTTACACATGGCCTAAGAGAAAACATAGGACACAAGTTGTTCTCTAATGAGTGGATTACTCTGTGCCTTTTAGTATTGCTACTATATACTGCATGTATCTAGTTACTATTCCTCTTAAAATGAAAATTAGGATGCTACATAATACAACTAACTGGTAATCTCATTTCCTCATTGTTCAGTTTTCTTGTCAGATTCACTGAACACAGTGTCCTTGAGATCCATCTAGATTGTTGGATGTACCAACAATTTATTCTGTGATTTTTTGGTAATTGTTTGAATTAACATTTTTAAATTTATTTCAGAATTCATGTCTGTTCCCTTCCCATGCTTTTACTCCAGTCACCTTACCCTCTGTATTACTTGCTGTTATTGCTTAGCCATTTTGCTGTAGTCTTACAGAAGTTATGATTCATCACTTTTCTTTATACTCTGATTTTTCCTTTTGTGGTTGTTTTTCCTCTTCTTGAGGTTTATCTTTTAGAAATTCCTTTAGTGAGGATGTCAATGATAAACTCAGTTTTCATCGGGGTTGTCTGTATTGTCTGTGTGTCGCTCACCTTATTGGAAAACAGTTCTGGGTATGTAACTTGAGAATGATAGTTATTTTTCTTCAGCAGCTTAAATGTATTACTTCCTCTCTTCTGGCTTCTATTTTGCTCTTGGCACTTAAACTATTGATCTAATTTTGTTCTTTGTTGGATAATCAGTTTTTCCTCTCTAGCCACTTTATGAATTTTGCATTGTTTTTAATGTTTTGCAATTTTATTACTATGTATCTGCGGATTTCCTTTTATTTTTCATTCCCAGAAATTGTTTTTTCAGTGAACAAGCTTTTAACTTTGTTAATCTGTTGTTTCTTCATTTTCTGTTGCATTATTTTTCTGCACCTGTATTTTTCATTCCTGAATTTTCAGCTTTTAGTTTTAAGACTAAACATTTCCCATGAATTGCTTCTGCAGCTACATAGTTTAAGTTGTGATGTGTAATATTATCATTCCATTTTTAATATTGTGCAATTTCATTGTACTTTCCCTTTTTTCTTTTTACAGTTTGTTCCTTTTCATTGATTTCTCCCACTACCAACTTCTGGCAAGCCACCAGACATCTCTATTGATGAGCTTGGGGTTTTTGTCTTTTTTTCTTTTTTTTATTGACTCCACATGTGAGAGATCATACGACATTTGTCTTTATTTACCTAACTGATTACACTTAGCATAATACCTTCAAGATCCATCCATGTTGCTGCAAAGGGCAGGATTTCATTCTTTTTTATGGTTGAGTAATATTCCATTACACACACACCCACACCCACACCCACACCCACACCCACACCCACACCCACACCCACACCCACACCCACACCCACAATTTCTTCGTTCATTCAACGATGAACATGTAGGTTGTTTCTATATCTTGCCTAAAAAACTTTTAATAGCTTTAAAAGCTTTCTATTCACACTAACAATAGCAATTAAATAATCAGACTTAATAATTCATCCTTATATTTAATTGGCATTTCATAAGTTTTGTAATAGCATTTAGTTGACCTTTTCCTGAATTCAACTTGTTTTAAAGATTCTTCCATGTGTACCTTGTATAAAAATCTCATATTTTTGTATTTAGAGTTCTGTTTTTCTTCTCAAGCTCATATACAGAGGACAGGTGACTAGGCTTTTAATTCTCTTTCGATTTTTGCTGGTGCTCATTTCTAAATTTATATTCCAATAGGAAAAGGTGATAAAGTACGCAACAAAGACAAGAGGAATGTAAAAAAGGCTGCAGTGACAAAACCAAACAATATCAAGTCAATGTTCATTGCTAGTGCCGGGAAGAAAACCGCAGATGTGAGTTTAATGGTTTTCTTATATTTTGTCTTTTTCTTTGTGAAGAGAATTTGATTATATAGATAATAGTGCTCAGTATATGTGAGCTCAGATATATGGATATTTTCCCAATTTCAGTCACTAAGTTACTTGTACACTGAGGTGAATGGAACTTGGAAATAGAAAATTGAACAGAAAAGCTGAATTGACAGTGTTTAATTTCAGTCATTAGCAGGAGGATCATAGAATCAAGATGAAAGTAGAGAATGGGAACTGCAGGTTGAGGAGCTATATCTAAACAGATTGTTATGGTCTGTCAATTATAGGTGAGCACTCAGTGAAGAATCAGGAGGCAAGGACTGACTGGCTAGGTTCTTCCTTCACACACATGTGGTCTGGGTGAAAATGTGAAGTGTGGGGCTCTCTCATTCTACTTCCCTTTGTAATTTCTAGAAAGCTGTAGATTTATCCAAGGATGATCTGCTAGGTGACATTCTACAGGATCTGAACACTGAGGTAAGTCAATGTCTAGGTACTATAAAATATGTGGAGACATAGGCTGTAAAACAGTTGGTGATTACACAAAACAGACTATGGCTAGAGTTTTAAAAAAATGCAATGACAACACTCCTTCCCATCCTGTTAAATTATTTTTTTTTCAATATTTTAGGTGAGTAGTTTCCAGCTGTTATAAACTATGCAATTATGTAGATACTGCTTCATGGGGGTTGTTAGAAGTGTAAGAGTGTGCACACACACAAATCAGTACTGGCAATGCACACTGCTTTTGCTCAGATGCTGCAATGTATGCTCCCTAAATAGATTGAAGCCTGTCAATCTGCACAATCAGGCGTGAAAATCTTCGTCTTGCATGCCTAGTGGGGGTGAAGGAAGAGTCAGTGAACTGTCCCTGATAGATCTCCGACAGGCTAAGTTGCACCGGGAGTTTGCAGTTTGGCTGTTTAATATAAGGATTAAACTTATGTAGAGGTGTGCTGCTTTCAGAGTGACCCTTGATTAAAAAGAGTAACACCAACACCATGTGCTTCTAGCTTGACAGTTTTAAAATGTAATATTCTGGAAGGGAAGGGGAGTATATTAAGTTTTAAAAAGAAAATTTGGTGTGGGTTGGATTCAATATCCTGGTTTTCTAGTGAATCTGTAGAACTGTTGCTATAGTAACTGCAGTGCATGAACATAAATCTGGGGGGGGGGAAGCAGGGAAAGAAAAAGATGCTTTGCTCATTGGACTTCCATGGGTGAAGAAATGTCCTCTTTTTGTCTTCTGGTCAACCAAGCATGGCAGTGAATGTCTGTCTTGCCATTTCTTTTAGACACCTCATGTAACTCCACCACCTGTACTGATACCGAAGAAAAAAAGATCCATGGGAGCCTCATTGAATCCTTTCTCTGTGCAAACCCCCAAGGTAAAGTGTGTAGAAATCCCTTCAGTTTTGATTTATATTACTGCTGAAAACTTGTTTTGTTGCTTTTCTCTGTGAAGGAAATACCTTTGAATTTGTGGTTGTTTTTTGTTTTAGATTAAGACTCCTGTTTCATTATATAGTTTCATGCATTTCAAAAATAGCATATGCCTGCGTTTTTCATAGTAAATTTTGTAGTAACTAGTATGTGTTTATTATAGGTATTACAACTGTGCTAAATGCAATAATTTTCCTCCTGGAAGCAAGTATTTGTAGGTAACAGTAAAATAATTGAAGCTGTTACATTAATAATACACAAAAGCATTTTATAAATGGGAGCTGTCATTATCTCTGGTCAGGGTAGGACAGTTGCACATTTTTAGTATGCAGGTCTGACTAAACATTAAAAAACATTTACAGGCAGTTCCTTCAGGAAAAACTGCTTCTCCTGTCTCAAGAATGGAGCCTCCATTAACTCCTGTTCCTCTTAAACGTGCTGAATTTGCTGGTAAGTCTGATGTTAGGCAGAAGTACAAGGGCGTTTGTTGAGCATTTGTAAATTGCCGTCGAAGATGGAGGCCTCGTGAAAGAAGAGGAGGTGATTTTGAAGGTACTGTGATAGCAAGAAGAAGTGTGAAAGATTTGAATTCATAGCAGTAAAAGCTAAAAACATGTAAATTGGAGATTGAAGAGAAATGCAGACGTAGTGTGGGGGAGGGGAAGGCTGTTCTCGCAGCCTCCAAGTGCTCCGTGGCCGCGGTCCGTGATGGGCATGTGTGATGCCTTCAGGGGAGCCTGTGCCGGCTTCGTGTGCGGACGCCAAGGACGAGTCGGGGGCAGTGAATTTTGAAGATGGTGACTTTGATGAGCCCATTGACGTTGAGGAGGTGGAGGAGGAGCCTGTGGCTGCCAAGCCTCGGAACCAGGAGAGTGACCCGGCGGAGGGGGCGACGCGCGAGGCAAATCCTGGGAGAGGGCGCGCGGCCCACTTGTAAGAGCGCCTTATCACTTTTCTGGCAAGCAGCGCTACAGTCGTTCTGTGGGATTTTGAAAGGTTTTTGAAAATGTGCCTTTTGCAGAGGAGATTTTCGCCCAGATGTCTCTTGTTGGGATGTTGATCAGGAAGATGCCAGCGGTTTCCCAGCCCAGGAAGTTCAAGTGGATTCTAGTCAGCTCCCACTGGTTAAAGGGGCCGATGAGGAGCAGGTGTTTCAGTTTTACTGGCTGGATGCTTACGAAGACCAGTACAGTCAACCAGGTAATCATACCTACTGTAACTGTATGTCTTTAATACGGAACAGCGCCTTACCCTTAAATGCTTTTGTCATTGCAGTTGGCATGGGCTCTGCCCTCACATACATGCATAGTAAGATCATTGTAAAGCACATGAGCCACTGGTTGGAGAGGAATTGTGGTGTGAATAATCTTTAAAGATGCTTATTCTGAAAAACAGTTAGATGTAGTTTTGGAGTGTGTGCTTGTAGTTCACCGTCTATGTCTCTCGAGTTACTGGAACATACTTGATTGTAATGAAATCATTCATTTGTTCCTTTGTTCAGCTAATTGAACGTGTGTTGTGTGCCAGAAACTGACATGGGGTGAATGAGCTAAACAAATTCCCTCTGCTAATGGCGCTTATGTTTTAGTGGGCGGGAGGAGGGGGGAAAGCCAATAAATAAGGTAAGTTGATAAGGGGTGTTAAACGACTAGTCAAGTGATGGGAAGGGCCGTTGAGGAGTCCACTGCTGGGCTGAGATTTGGGTTTGTGTCTTAACAGGTTTGTGTGGAGAATCAGTGGTGAATGTGTTTGGGGGTGGGAGGCAGGGGCTGGAGCAGGGAAGCAGGGAAACGTGGAGATAAGTCCATCCGGGGACTTGGACCCGTGGCTGCTGTGGCAGTGGAGAGAAGTGAAATGCACTTCACATGTATTGACATGAGTTTGTTTATGGATTGATGTGGGGTGGACAGAAAGGAATTGGGGGTTCCCGAGGCCTCGAAAGAGCCAATACCGTGATTCTTAAAAAGCCAGGAGATTCCATTTTCCTTTTGTGTTGCTAGGAGCCCTTCACCTGGGGCTGGATCTGTAGGATTAATATAAACTACTATGTACACCCTAAAAAAGAGTTGCCTTTATTCAGATTCTTTTCTGCATCTGAGGGTAGATGCAAACTTTTTCAAAGTGGTTTCCTGGGGACTACATCTGGTGAAAATGGAGTATCTAGATGTCAGTAAAGCTGATGAATAAGTAGGCAGAGTAGGTATTAACTCGCAGACTTGAAGGCCAGATTTACCTTAAGGATAATCTGGAAAGATGTTAATGGTCTCTCAGGGGAGAGAAAAGCCTTAATATGCTTCAGCTTATCAAATACCTAGAAACTCTTACATGGCCACTAGAAGCATTTTGCCATGTATTAGCTTCTTAGGTAAAGATATAAACAGTCTTAAATGGTATCTTGCCTCCTTCAGTTAGGGCGAGGCAGTTTGGTTAGACCCTCTGGCCTCTTTGACTACCTTTGTTGGAGGGTGGGCTGGCAAGTGGGATTACAGGAGTCCGAGCTAATTATTTCTCATCTGCTGCTGAAGGCGGCCTCAGGGGACGCCGGCCAGGGGCATGCATGATGGGCTCTCTGGAGTTGTGGGACATGGTGGGCCTGCCCGGGGCAGTGCTGCACCTCTGCTTTGCTGTGCCTGCTGGAGGCGGGTCTGTTACCCATCCAGAGCAGACACCTGGGAGCTAACATTGATTTCCTCCTCTCCCTCCCCAGCTCTTATTTTCTCCTAAAGTAGATGAACTGTCTTTTGTCTCCCTCACACTCCCACCGTCAGCCCTTCTTGCTGACCAAAACCACTGCAGCAACCATTGCTGACAGTCACATCATTCCCTCCTTAAAAACAAATCCCTAGAGGCTACTGCCTGCCACACAAATCCGAGTTACTTAGCAAGACTTCTGATGCCTGCTATGTATGAATTTTGTGCCCCAGAAAGTTTTCTGTGTTTCTGCTGTTCTTTACTCCACATCTCTTTTTCTCATCGTGTTATGTCTGATGGAAATGCTCATCCCGTGTGTCATCTCTTGGAAGTTTTCCTAATCCTCCAGTCTGGCCTGAGAGCCCTTTCTGCGACCTCATCATACCTTTTCCCATCACAGCATTTGTCATTATTTTGAAAAGATCTGATTTTGTGGATTTCTTTCCCCCAAATCCTTTAAACTCCTAGAGCGCTGGGACCTTTTATTTCCAGCATCCAGCATGACGCCAGGCACATAGTAGGTGTTCAGTCAATGTCGAAATAAACTGCAATACTCAACAGTCCTATAGATGTACCTGGAAAGTTCAGAGAACCAGAGTTGTGTGTGCTGCTATTACTCAGTTTGCTTCTTGAAGCCTTGTACCAGTGTGGGGAAGAGTGGAGAGCGCAAGAGTAGATGGTGCCTCCCACCCTCCATAAAGCCCCAGATTGCCAGTGTCGGTTGCCAAGTATTAGAACCATAAGAAACAACAACCCTCTACTTCCTGAATGAAGATGAATTTATTGTTGCCACAGTTTGCAGGACCTGGCTCCAGATCTACACTGTCATCTGTGATGGTCACTGGCCAATTGTAGCTCTTTACATTTACATTTAAATTAATTAGAATGAAACAAAATTCAGCATTGACCATTAGCCACCTATGGCTGGTAGCTACCATATCCATGGAAGGCACAGACACAGGACGGTTCCCTATTTGCAGAATTTCTGTTGGCTAGTGCTGGTGTCTAGTGTTGGAGGTTAAGAGTGAATCATTGAAGCATAGCTGTGCTTGCAGAGCAACCTGTTTATATGAACTATTGAATTACTGGGTCTAGCCATAGCTATGAACAGGCCTTTTCAGCAGTATTGGAAGATATTTTACAATTGAAAGAGGTAGCCATCTGTTCTCCAGATTCTAAGATGAAAAGAAACTTCTAGTGTTGGAGAAGGCTTCAGAGACCATCTAGTCTAGCCAGTCACTTTTAGAGGCAGAAGCTGAGACTCCAGAGGACGAAGTGGTTGGCACTTCAGTGCAGAGTTCTGGGCTTCTCACCCCCCAGTCCACTCGGCTGTTCTGTGGTGCTTCTCAAGTTGTCTCCTCGGTGATTGATGCCAACTGGTTAAATAAGATGACTTAAAAAAAGTCCTTTAATTTCAGAGGGTTGAACTGTTTCATCATGATAGCAGGTAATGATCACTGAGCCTTGGTGAAATCAATGCTGCTAATAAAACCGAAGTACTCCCATAGACCCTGTTATTGTTTCTCACTTTCTTACAGATTCTGAGTAAGTCAGTTGTTGCTGAATGCTCCATAATTATGAAAAGAATCTTACTCTTTGCATATGGGAAGATATCTTGTCTTCATTATGACTTTTTCAAGGTTGAATAATCCTGACTGCACCTGGTTTCAGCTAGTAACTTTGGGGGGAATGTAATCTTTGTTTACCATGATCTTTTTGTGGCAAATGAGGCATAAACAGTGTCAAATGCATTGCATGAAGAGTGATATTAGTTTGACTGTAAAATGAGCTATTTGAATCTTTGAATCCAATATTAGGGTCTTTATTTTTCTTTGCATGGAATTTTGTTTTTTTCGTCTGTAACTGTTGTGAGGATGACTTTTAATTTTCTGAGCTACTGTGATTTTTTTCTTTTTTAATCATCCCCACAGTCCTCCCTTCCCTCTCCCCTACCTCCCCCGCATCCTTCCCCCCAGCTGAAAAACCTACAGCTCTTGTAAGAATTTTAATCATCTGCAGAAGTGAAAATTCTTAGATGGTCTTATTTCTACTAGGATGAGTGACAAAAGGAAGCACTGATGATCTGTCTTGTGAAAATGGAGTAAATGGCCTTGTGAACAGTAGCCTTTACATGCACTGCCATTTTCTTAGTGTCTCACATCAATGACTATTGAATGCCTATGTTGATTACTGCTGTCTAATTGTTCATGGGGCCCAGGATTTTGCACAGTGACCATTCCTTGGGTTGACTATCAAATCTTTGGGGTCCTTTCTTGATGGCCAGTTTTTATGAACAATAATTTGATGGCTAGAAAGACTTGTTTTCAATTTGTAGTATACATTACTTAGGAATCTCAAAAGGAGTGTGTCTACTGATTTGTGGGCTAGACCATTTGTTAAACTGAAATAGAAGAAAAAAGAACGGTGCAAACATTACCTAGCCAGATGTTTTAAGGAGCCTTTGAGGTAAAAAGGTTGAAATAGGAGATAACAGTTGAATCCTATCATGAGATATTTATTATTATAGGGAATGAGGTATATGAGATGAATTGTGTTTTTCTCAGACACCGCTTTACATATAGAAAAATACTGGTGTACCATACATAGATTCCCTTGTATGTGAATGTTAGTATTTCATCAATAACTACAAGCGGATAAAAAGGAATTTAGTATTCTCAGGTTTGTAGATTCTCACTACAAGCTTAAAATGTGAGATTTGGAGGACTGCTTAGTGCTTTTTGTTTTTCCTCTTTTGCGTAATCCTGGTTATAGGCAATTTTTTTTCTGCACTGATTTCTAAGTTGTGCCTACAGTGACTTGGGGTGTCTCTTAATGCTAGGAAAGACGTTCACTCCAAGGTAGACAATCATCTGTCCAGTATGGTATTGTTGGGTGGCATAAATGCTGAGGAAAGGACCTGGTCTTGGGAGAATGGGCAGCATATACAAATATGTTGTAAAAACAAATGGCTTCACAAAGGCGTAAATGTGTGTCCACATTCAGTGAACCTCTCTATATATTGGCATTGTCATAACCTCTATATTGTGTCGTGTGACATAATTGAAGTGTTTCCCTTCTCATGGTTTTCCCTTATTTTAGGTGTGGTATTTCTGTTTGGCAAGGTTTGGATTGAATCAGCCAAAACCCATGTGAGCTGTTGTGTCATGGTGAAAAACATCGAGCGAACGCTGTACTTCCTGCCCCGGGAAACGGTAAATAGGGGTGATGAGCTTCTGGTGCCCAGTCCTCGTCAGGGGCACGTCCCATGCCCCGCCGCCAGCCCTCCCCTGCAGCAGGGCTCTGGATTGTCTCCAGCCTCCAGGCCCTCGTGTCTGGGCTGCCTGCCTGGTGACCGTGGTTGTCAACAGCTCCATGAGAGCTTGGGAAAAGTAGAGAAAAGAAGTAAATCTCAGCTTTTCAACTTGTCAGCGTGTGAAGTGTCTAAGTTCTAGAGTACAATGCTCGCTTTCCCCAGCCCTCATTTCCATGTGACACGACCCTGGGCACAGTTTTCACACTTTGTCTGTGTGGGCATCGGTGTATCATCTCCCCCATAGCCATTTAACAAGGTCAGTCCTGTTTGCGCCTCCTTGAAATCTACACTCACCTTTCAAACCCAGCCCCTCCTTATCTGAGCTGAACTGTGGAGCTTCTTGGTCAGGATTTTTACCTTTATTCTCCCCTTTTATAGGGGCAATCATCTTTATCTCTGATTGCTTTTATGATGCTACTGAGAGGAATTGAGCACCGGGTTTACTACGTTTTGGGCTCTTTCTCTCTAAGTTCACCTGTAAAACTGTTCTATTAAGTGTTTAAATGAGTGAGGATGAAAATTGATTTAAACGTTGGGTGCCTGGTGTTTCAGAAGATGTTACACACACATTCTTTTTTCCCCCTTCCATCCCCTCTCCATGGGAGAGCAGAAAATTGACCTAAATACAGAGAAAGAAACAGGAGTTCCAGTTACAATGAAGGATGTTTATGATGAATTTGATGAGAAAATAGCAGCAAAACACAGAATTATGAAGTTCAAGTCCAAGGTTTGTATTTGGTGATAATTTTTTCTAGCTCTAATTATTACTTATTCATTTCCTGATTTAGCCAGTAGTTACTGCATATCCTCTTTGTGCAAAATGCCATCTGTTTGATTATAATTCATTGAATGGGAATTTTCTTATGTGTCAATGTCAAACCAGTATATTAGATTTGTGAAAGTATTTTTTTTTCTTTCGAAACTGCTTATAAAATAATGTTCATTTATTTGAATAGAAAATAATTCATAACAAATTAATTGCTTCTAATACTGGTAGCATATTTGGTGCTCTTAATATGAAATGGAAAAGAGGCTGTTCTGATCCTGTATATTATTTATTACCAAGATGTCTTGGTCAGAAGGCTAAAGTAAGGTTTACTACACTAAATAAAGTAAGGTTTCAATCTTCCAAAATCAGGTGCTGTGATGCCTTTACTAAATAGAATAAAAATCTACATGTTGATCAATTGTCTTGATTTTAGTGAGTTATTGATGCCTTTGGCCATCGTTGCGGGGACTCTGTCTCATTCAGCACATTGGCTATTATCGGTGGTACTGTTCAGAAGGGATGACTGAGTTGTGGAACACATGACTAACTGCCTTAGTTATTTGAGCTTTGAATTATGGCTGATGGATCAAGTCTCTAAAGATTCTAGAAGCAGTGCGGTGTGATGGTGAAGAGCATAGGTATTGGGGCCAGACTGCTTGTGCTTCATGTAACTGACAAGTGCTGAATGATTTCTGGGCCTGTTTCTTCACCTTGAAATAGGCCCTATTTCAATAGAAGGGTTGAACTAATGAATTCATATGAGGTGATAAGAACAGTCCTTGGTAAAACAACAACAACAACAACAACAAAAACTGGTGTCACTCTAAAACAAGAACAGGGGCTAAGTCTCAGCACTATGAACCTATAGGCAGCCACTGCAGCATGAGTTCCATCCCCAGCCAGGGAGCTTCCCACATGGCGCATCAGACCTCTCCTGTCTCACCCGCTGCTCCCCTCAGCAGTGTATTTCCATCCATCCGCCTGTTCTGCTCCCCACTCTGTCTCTGAATCTCTCACCCACCACACCTCTGGCCTATACCCCGGCTCTTTTTTAAAAAAAGATTTATTTATTTATGCATACAAGCTGGGGTACAGGCCAGAGGCGTGGGGCGGCGAGAGGGTTCACCAGAGACAGAGTGGGGAGCAGAACAGGCAGATCGACGGAAATACACTGCTGAGGGGAGCAGCAGGTGAGACAGGAGAGGTCTCCTGCACCATGTGGGAATCTCCCTGGCCGGGTGTCAAACTGGCGTCTCCGCTGCAGGGGGTTCCACAGCACAGCGGTTAACCGTTTCGCCACCAGGGAGGCCCCTACACCCCAGCTCTTTTATGCATAAATAAACCTTTTAAAAAATATAGTAAAAGTTTATAAAGTTTTTTATTACTCTTATCGAATACAAATATTTTTAAGTTCTCTAGTGTCCATTTTGTCACTGGGTATTTTAGTTCTAGTGGAAAGGGCAAAGGATACCTTTTGACTAGGGTGCTAGGTTCCTAGTGATTAAATATGGGGACATGTGTTGTGCATGTAATACTTGTCAATCTCATTTGTGAAAAGTTTCTGTCTTGATGATTTTTTATGTCTGTTTACCCAGATAGTGGAAAAGAACTATGCTTTTGAGATACCTGATGTTCCAGAAAAATCTGAATATTTGGAAGTAAGATACTCGGTAAGACAAGCAAAGGAAATTAGTAGGTTTTCGTTGAGAATCTTTTTTTTTTTCTTTTTGAGATTTCAGCTGACTTTCAATTAGGAGTATTGATAGGGCCCCTAAAGCCCACAGTTCATTGAGGTGGACTTACATAGTGAATAATTAAACTGGGTTGTATTAATTTAAATACGAAGACTACAAATTATACTTTGTCTACTTTCAAGTATACATCATTAAATAAGTTGAAACAGCACGGCTGTTTGTCAGGTACAGTGAATGCCACAGGATGGAGTTGAACATTAGTCTGTTGAAGTGTCCTTTCTAAGCAGTGGAAAGGTGAGAGAGGAGCGTCAGTAACATTGCTATAGTGCTGCTCTTGCTCCCGTGACAGGCAAGGTCATTGCTGCAAGATGCTAATTAACGACCATGACCTCTTTTTACCTCTGTTTTAGTGTTTTGATCCTATGATGTTGGAAATGGGAGACTTTTAAGAAATGTTTCTGAGAGTGGTGATAAAAAGTACCATGGAAGCATTTTGAATGAGTCCCACTGTCTCGCTTTCATTCTTCTAGTGGAGTGGTACTTACTTTCTTGGCTATTCTTTATCAGTAAGGCGTGTACAGCTCTGGACAGAATTGTTCTTTTGGGGGAGCTTTTTGTCCTACTTTCCTCCTAATGGGTGTCATCAAGATGCATTATTTTGTCATCGTAAATTGTTTTTGTTTCCTACTGTGAATTGTTTTGGATTTCATTTGTGGCAAATTACATTTCATATATATCAAAGGCATTTCTGCTGGTGCTTCACAGAGAGGCTTTTGTTTATTTCAAATACATACTTTGGAAAATGTGAATTAATAATTTCAAACAACAAAGATTTTTTTCATTTTTTGCCTTTTTCAGGCTGAAATGCCACAGCTTCCTCAGACTTTGAGAGGAGAAACCTTCTGCCATGTATTTGGAACCAACACATCCAGCTTGGAACTGTTCTTGATGAACAGAAAGATCAAAGGACCTTGTTGGCTTGAAGTAAAAAATCCACGTAAGAAAAAAATTTATTTTGAGAATGCTAAGTCAATCGCTGATAAACACGAGTTTTCAAGGAGAGTTAAGGAAGTCTATTTCTGTGTGTCCATTCTTAATGTTTATTTCTATAGGGTTTTTCTTAAGTAGGTATAGAGAGTACACTGGGAACCCGCTGGTGCTTTAGTTGGAGGGTGGTCCTCATTAGCCCTGGTGGTCTGTTGGTTGCATAGTGAACTGCTGGCCTCTGATTGGGGGGGGGGCATCGCTGCCCCACTGTGGATAGTACTGTTTGGTCTCTTACCTGATGTTTTTCAGTATTTGCATTGGTGATAATAATTTTGCCTTCATGAATCTCTTGGAAATGTTCTGTGAATCCTCCAAGGCACACAGTTTTATTTTTTTTTATAAAACTTCTGGATTCTTTGGAAAATAATAACTGTGGACCTTTTTCCCAAGAAAATGAATACAATGTACACACACCTACATGTGCGAAGATTTGCCAATAACATGGCTTATTTTTAGAGGTTATAATAAGACATTCTTATTAGAAGATGGGATTGAAGATCATGTTGGTTCATCACAGAGGTTTTAATTATAGTAGTTTTTCTTTTTCAGGAAATGACTATTGATCTTTTGTATCTATTCTCTCCAGAGCTCGTGAATCAGCCAATCAGCTGGTGTAAAGTGGAGGCAGTGGCTTTGAAACCAGACCTGGTGAATGTAATTAAGGATGTCGGTCCTCCTCCGCTTGTGGTGATGTCTGTTAGTGTGAAGACAATGCAGAATGCAAAGACGCATCAAAATGAGGTAAATAGGTCAGATTTTAACGTACATTTTAGATGCAATAGTTGCCTGAACACAGCTTTTCTCCAAGGGAGACTTGGTCTTTTTGAAGGGGGAAGAATACTAATCAGTACTAAAGTTCATTTTGGAGAACGAGTTGAATTTGTCTGGTGTTGGATTTCTTGTTTTAAAGACTTTTTGGGCTTTATTTTTTTTAAATGTTCATTTTGGAGAACTTTCTATGGACATAGTATAATTTACTGAACTCCCATTTAACTGTCACTCGTGTGTATCCAGCAGTTAGCAAAATTTTGTGACATTCATTTATCCTCCCCTCTTCTTTTTTCCTCCCAAAGCATTTGAAAGTGAATTTTAGATATTGTCATTTTACTCCTGTATACTTTGATATGCATCTCTCCAAGTATGCATACTTTCTTACAGAATTTCTTATAGATACCATTACCACACCTATAACATTAACATCTAAAACATCCCGTTGTCTATATTCACATCATTATGGTGCTCAGTAATGTCTTTTAGCACTTGGTTTTTTTGAATCAGGAGTCATACAAGAGTCACAGATGGTGTTTAATTTTTATGTCTGTTGAATCTCTTTTAAAAGGGAGCAGCTCCTCCTACCCCTCTAGTTTATTCAGTGACATTGACTTATTGAAGAATCACTGTTGGCTGTTTTGTAGAATGTCCTATTTTCTATGTGTGTTTGCTTTGTTGTGGTGTCATTGGACTTATTCCTCTGAACTGATGTTGGCAAACTGGCCTGTGGTCGAATCCAGCTCACCACTTGTTTTTGTAAATAAAGTTTCATTGGAAGACAGTATGTCTATTTACATAGTACCTATGCTGCTTTTGTATCACAGCAGCAGAGTTAGTAGTCATAACAGAGACTGCGTAGCCTGCAAGACCTAAAATATTTATTCTATAACCCTTAATAGAAGTGTGCCAACCTCTACTATTAACTGCCAAGGGACTGATTTGATTCAGGTTTGACTTTCTGGGCTAAAATACTTTATAGGTGGCAAAATGTATTTCATGGTGCACCATATCAGGAGGTACATGTCTGGTTAAGCCACTGTTAGTAAGACCCATTGATTAGTCAGTTCCAGTTTCCATCTAAGATAGGAAGCCTATCTATGGCCCAGACCTTTCAGCCTTGGCACTACTAGTATTTTGGGTTGTGTAATTCTTTGTTGTGGGAGCTGTTCTCTGCATCGTGGGATCTTTAGCAGTATGCCCAGCTAGGTGTCAGTAGCCAACCTCTCCCCCCAGTCGACACAACCAAACATGCCTCCATATATCACCAAGTGTTCCCCTGGGTGGGGGTGATTATTCCCATCTGAGAACTACTGCTCTAACAATAGCTTCACTTGTTAGTGATTTCTGCCTGGTTTAGTTATGTCATTAGGATTTGTAAGATGGTGGTTTTCCATCATTCTTACCATATTCATTAAGCATGTTAAATATTAGGATGTCTATTTGCAAAGTTTTTCTGTAAAACTCATTTTTCCTCAGTAATCAGCACTATTTGTTTATGTTGCAGTAGTTTATACAAGAAGGATAGATAAATATGTACTTCTTTCTCTCTTCGACAGTTTTCTGGGTGGGAGGTTGGGAATGAAATTACATGCAGTGCTCATCAATGACTTGATTATTTTTGTTGATTTTGCTCTTATGGAATTTTATTATGAACTCATTGGTTTTATATATATTCAGTGTATTTCAATCTATTGCACTCAGTGTTATTTTTGATATTTTTCTCTCTCTTTGGTCAGTGGGAACTTGATTATATTCTAAGTTTTGACGTTGATGGGGGTGTTTTTAAAATTTTTTTGAAAGTTTTTTTTATTTATGCATACAAGCTGGGGTACAGGTCAGAGGCGTGGGGTGGCGAGAAGGTTCACCAGAGACAGAGTGGTGAGCAGAACAGGCAGATTGACAGAAACACACTGCTGAGGGGAGCAGCGGGCAAGGCAGGAGAGGTCTGCTGCGCCATGTGGGAATCTCCCCGGCCGGGCATCGAACTTGCGTCGCAGCTGCTGACAGCTCCACGGCGAGGCACTTAACCGCTGCACCACCAGGGAGGCCCTGATGGGGGTGTTGTTTTTTTTTAAATGAGGACTTTGGGACAGATGGTCTTTGAAAGCCCTTCCAGCTTTTTTTTTAAAAAGATTTATTTATTTATTTTTTTATTTATACATACAAGTTGGGGTACAGGCCAGAGGCGAGGGGCGGTGAGAGGGTTCACCAGAGACAGAGCGGGGAGCAGAACAGGCAGATCAGAAATACACTGCTGAGGGGAGCAGCGGGCAAGACAGGAGAGGTCTGCCACGCCATGTGGGATTCTCCCCGGCCGGGCGTCGAACTCGTGTCGCCGCTGCCAACAGCTCCACAGCGCAGCGCTTAACCGCTGCTCCACCGGGGAGGCCCGGGGGTGTTTTTTAATAGCAGCATTTGAGCAGTATTTTTACTCTTTTTTTTAAATTATGTAATTTGATCTTTTTAATAATGATTACTATAGCATGAAGGGCCATAGGTAATATTGGAGTGTTTGAAAAAGGGTTAAGTAGTTTAAAAACAGTATCCATTCCCTAGTGTCCAGAGTGGGTTTTCTAAATGTCACTTTCCAGTAAAGGAAACAGGGCTCCATGGAGAAAGGCTGATTCAGGGCGGGAAATGTCTGAGCTACATCTGGAACATTTTGTTGTACTAGAAAGAGTCTAAAGGTGTCAGTACTAAGGAGTTAACCTGAGTTTTCTGCTGGCCAAAGATAGGCCAGTTTAAGCAAGGATAAGAATAGTTACACAGCTTGAAACATGTAAGTTCATAATAATACTCCACACACACTAACAAGACCACAGTGGTCACCTGTGGAGGAGCTAGGGCGCCAACTCGTTCTTTTAAAAATTGATAAAGGATTGAATCAAACATTGATCTGAATGTTTGGTTACTCGGGTAACCAAATAATTGATGAGGGGGAATTTATCTTCATAGGTTTCTAGTTAATAAATGATGATGGAAAAATTGCGTTATTACACTTTGTAATCCCAGATGAAATAATGGATCTAGGCAGTGATCACCAGTGGCTGCTAGTATCACTAAAATACAGAAAACTAGACATGATTATCTCATAGAAGTAATCAGTGGTGCCTCCGCAGTACTCTTCCCAAAAATAGAACCTGATTTTGATCACGCCTTTAGATCTAATGTGAATTTATCAGCAATACTGAGACAGAGGAACTTGTTCAAAGACACCATTGTGGGCCACCCTGGTGGCGCAAGGGGTGACGTCTCACCACTGAAGCTATCAGCAGAGAGTTAGATCTCCAGCCAGGGAGCTTCCCACATGACGCAACAGACCTCTCCTGCCTCACCCGCTGCTCCCCTCAGCAGTGTATTTCAAGAGATCAGCCTTTTCTGCTCCCCACTCTGTCTCTGGTGAATCCTCTCACCGCCCCCCTCCCCACACCTCTGGCCTACACCCCAGCTCTTATATGTATAAATGAATAAATCTTTAAAACAAATCTGTAAAAGACCATTGTGATGCAAACAGCGGAATCTACAGTGACGTAATAGTTGAGTGGGGTTGTGTCTGTCGATTTACCTATATCAACCAGTTGCAGATAGGGACTTTATGTGGTAAATAAAATTAATATAGTTGGGAAGACATAAAAATTTGAATCCTCCCTGGATATTTAGTGATTTTAAGAAGTTGCTGTTAATTGTATTAGCTGGAATGACCGTGTTACATTTTAAAACTTCTTTTAAAGTTGTTGTTCTCAATGGGGTGTGATTTTGCCGTCAAGAGGACATTGGCAATATCTGGAGACATTTTTGGTTTTCACAACCTGTGCAGTTAGGGGTGCTGCTAAACATCACACAATATACCTGACAGCCTCCACAGCAAGGAATTACTGCTCAGTCTAAAACGTCCATAGTGCCAAGCTTGAGAAACCCTGTTTTAGAGGTAATAGGCTGAAATATTTCTGGATAAATTGATGGGTCTGTGTTTTGTTTAAAATAATCTGGGGGTGGGGCAGGGAGTGAATAGGTCTACAGACGAGCTGATAATTGAAGCTGGAGAACAGTTATATGAGAGTTGACTTGATTCTGTTTTTTGACTTGTTTATATACTTTCATAATGAGAAGTTAAGGTAGTCATATGAACTGGAATCTATTAATATTCTTGGTGATTTTGATGAGAAATAGAATACACAGTAATGTCTGGTAAGCGATGTATTTTCCTTCTTTCTTTGCAGGTTATTGCTGTGGCAGCTTTGATCCATCACAGCTTTGCATTAGATAAAGCACCCCCACAGCCTCCCTTTCAGTCTCACTTCTGTGGTATGTATTTTTTTCTAGTTTACTAATGGCTTGATTTTAGTTTTTCTTATTTTTTTTCTCCAGCTGTTGGATCAGTAACTTGTTTTTAAAAACGTTTTCTGAAATAGTTAATGCATACTTTAGAGAAGTGGGTTTTTTTTTTGGTGATCTGTGGACACTAAGTTTTATTGGATTCGTTGTCTCCTCTTCAGCTGGTATATTTTGTTCTAATAGCAGAAGTTGGGAGGCAGTTTGGTATCTTTTTCTGTTCCAGAGTGACTGTATTGGGGTGGAGTAGTGTTTTCCTGGGTCACAGTATGCTTTAACCTTCCATGATGTTATTCTAAAAGCTCATCATAGAAGCCTCGCCAAGATTTCCAGTGTGATGAGGCAATATGCCAAGGCATAAATAAATGCTTACCTATTTGGGGGGAGTTATAGTAATATTAAATTGCAGTTGGAGTGTGCTCTGCATAAAATTCAGTGGTTAAAATTATGCCGCAGAATTCTGCATGCCAGAATATATTTTATGTTGAGAACTTGATCAGTTAAGTCACCATTTTTGTTTTGCGAAAAGACGGGACATGATACCGTAGCCCTGTTATGCTTCGCTGGGATCGTTCATAGCCCAGAAGCATTTCCTACCTGGTACCCTGGGTATTAGGACTGTGGGATGAGGGAAACAAGCCGAGGAGGGAATGTGGCGTATTATTATTCTGAAGTTTTACCCTTTAAGTTGGGTGGAATAAACAGAACAAAACGATGAGAATAGCCTGGAAAATATGTGGAAGGAAGTAGTCATTTACTCATTTCAACACACACTTATTTGCCTTCTCTGTGTATGTTACTGTGAACAGATGTTGTGAATAGTGAGGAACTCAGAGTGTAGTAGAAGAAGCACTAGTCATCTTTACTTCTCTAACATTGATAAGGTTGACTTGAGTTCCTCTATGATATGTTGTTTGAGGCTTTAGTGATGGTGGGGATTGCTTTTGGGAAAGTGTCAAACATCTATATTCTGATTTCGAGGAATAATAAATGTTTCATCAAAGTGGTTTAACAGTTGCTAGGACTTAGGCTTTTGTGTGTGGCTATTCATTGGAGGTCCAGCAACATGAGCAGTGGAAATACCTGATACTCTTAACTTTTCAGAGATTGGGGGAAATTTTTTTTTATTTAAGACAGTTTCCATTCAGAAACATGCCATGTGTATACTTGAAATTGGACTAAGATGGGTGTTGGAATCTTTGTTTTCTTCTTACAGTTGTGTCTACACCAAAGGACTGTATTTTTCCATATGATTTAAAAGAAACCATTAATAAAAAGGTAACTCATTATTTATTCCTGTTCATTATGAAACATCTGTTTAGAAAGAAAAGGAGGATGGCATGGATTAGTAGAAATAGGCCATTTCATATGTTAGTTTATTGCTAGGTTGGACTGTGTCATTAACCCATTAAAGTATATTAGAAACATAAAACTAGAAATATTACTGATTTAAAAATGTTTCAGTGTTCCACCACCTGACAGTAATGGATGCTGCACCTTATTAGCAGATGGATAGGCGCATGCCCTCCTTCAGAGAGCTTAATTGGAAGCTTTCCCAAAATGCATGATCCCATGATTACTGGTTTGGTCAAGTGTGGGGTAGAGCCCTGCCCTCCCTCCCTCCAGCCTGAAGGGAGCCAAGTGAAGTTGGGAATGCTGTGGGTAGTTAAAGGGGACATGCATTAGAAAGGTTAATGGAGGGTGGGCAAAACTGATAATTATCTCAAACTCCCAGGATACTCCATGAAGAAGTATTAATGGGGGAAAAAGTAGTATAATATAGTGAGCTTTTCACAAAGGCAGATTTAATCAATGTAAAGAATTTTCTTTTTTGGAGATTGTTGTTTCTTTTTGAAATGATTGTGTTGGTGAATTTGTAGTTTTTTTTTTTAATGTCCTCACTTAACAAAATTAGAAGTGAGTGACCTTGTCAGATTTCACTTATATTAAATTGGCTTGAGAAGTCCAATAGTGTGGGGATACTCTTGGATCGGGCTGTTTATTATTTGTGAAGTACCCTGAATTGCCTATCCAAATAAAATGACAGAGAATTCCATTAGATTCAAACTGAATCTAACATATAGCCATCCATTTTACTTTAAAAGATTCTTAATAAAGTGGATCTTTTGAATACCTGACAAATTCAGTAATTCAAGTGGAAGCTTTTTATGTGAGATAGCTTTTATTTATATTTGAGACACTTGTAGTTCTTAAATGTTTGTTTCTAGTCTAGTTTCTTATTTATAGGTTTTTGTGCCACTGTTTGAGATTAGTTTATACAATCCTTGGGATTTCTTTATGTGGCAAATACGTAAACTGAAGTCTACCAGGGATTATGTAGGAAAGTAAGTAATGTTTCTGATAGGTACTCTGATTCATATCTATAAAATGTGTCCAGATGCACCAGTGTGTCCCTGTGGAGGGACATTTCTGTACTTGATAGTTTTCAGCACTTAAAATTTTGCTTCATTCACATGCTTATTACTAGAATGAGCTCCTCCGAGACTTAGTGCAATTATTACTGTGAAACCTAGAATCAGGAATTTTATTGCTGCAGTTATTTTTGAAATGGATGGTTTCTTTTAGCCCTAAGAAATCTTAGCCTGCTTCAACAAGGAGCCAAGGTTTAGTACTTGAGCGTAAAGAGTGAGTGACTGCTATGTTTTTATCTAACAGAAAATGAAGGTTGAGGTTGCTGCAACAGAAAGAACACTGCTAGGTTTTTTCCTGGCAAAAGTTCACAAAATTGATCCTGATATCATTGTGGTGAGTAGATGCTGGGTGGTGTTGTGGGGAAGCGCTTCACTTCTTAGCTCTCAGAGCGGCAAAGTATCTTTTCGACGTGAAATGACCCCTTGGACTGGTGGGAGTTGTTACACTTTCTGCTTACAGAGAGGGGAAAAAATTCCAGCCCCGTACAAAATAGCTTTTTCCCCACTAATAGAAAAGTAGCCTGTGAATTATCTTTGAAGTCAGAATCACCCTAGTTACCTGCACCTAGAGGCCAATCCGTGAGCACATGGGCTTGTGTCAGCTTTTGGTCTCTCCCAAATTGGGACTCAGTGGTCTGGCTGATAGTGGCATTCATTCCCTTGGTTTGGCGCCAATACCCAAACTGTAAGTGTTTTAAGTTTACAAGCTCTGTGGAGCTCTGTGCTCCTTTGCGAACTCAGGGATCGTAATCTTTTTTCTCTTGACAATCGGGTGTGCTCCCACTGGACAGTAAGAGGTATTGTTTGCATTGTCTTTGCCCCAATTCCTAACCCATAAAGCAACATTTTGCTTTGTGTTTCCTCTGACCTTCCTATTTCGTAGGTCTCTTGATAGAAGTTCCTTTTTTTGGGGGAGGGGTGTTAATGAATCAATCAAATTATATTGTGCTTTTGCTTTTTTTAGAGTGAGGTCGACTGTGAATACATGTATATTAATGTGAGATCCATGATTTAGTTACATTGAAGCCTTGCAAAAATGTTTGCCATGTATTTCTCCATGTTCATTTCTGCTCTTGGATACCTTTCCTGATGATGGTTTTGCTAAGGTACCAAGAGCCGGAGGGTTCTTACCAGTGTCTGCACCTGCTTCCCTTACTGTATTTTAACATCCATGTTTAGAGTGCCAGGGAGACTCTGTCCACAGACCTGACTGTGGTTTTCTGGCTATACTAGGCGCTCACCCAGCATCCATTCGCAGCAGTCTCTCTCTTGAGCCCCAAGGAGATGTCATGGTACCTAAGGCATCTGACTTGCCTTAGGGTGTTACAGACAATTCTATGTGAAAGAAAGCCAAGCTGATGTAAGAGAGAATCCTGGCATGGGTTCGAATGCTTATTCCAGGCATGATAATTTGAAAACGAGACTTCCACATGTTTTTAGGCCTCTTAATTTAATAGACAAAGCTGCCATAAACAGACAGTGCTATGTATTTTTAAAATTAAAACAAAAAACAAATTTGTTTAATATATATGTATTTTTCTAGTATATTTTAAACTTCATCTAGTTTTTTTTAATAGGGAATGAACCCTATTGTTCACGTGATGGAAATCATCATTACCGACATATAAAATTTGATTGCATTTGTGAAATATTTTCTACTTGGTGTAGTTTTGTTTCCTTGTTTTTAACAAGTTTCTTATTTGAACTATCAAGTGGTATTATATATTTATTTTGCTGCACATTGATTAAAATGTGTTTGAATTCAGTCCTTTAAGAAGAAAACTAGATGCAATTCCTGAGTTTTATAAGTCTATAAATTACCACACAGCACAAGCTGGTTCTTGGTTTTCAAGGAAGTAAAATGGAATTATTTGAATACAGCTTTTACTGATCACGTGAAAAGTATGGGGACTTAAAATTTGCATTTACCTCCGAGACTGTGAGGCATGAGCTGCAAATTAAAAGACATCATATGAACCTTGCATCAATTAGGATGAAATAAAGTTTATTCCAGCAATCTGCTTAGCAGTCTTGTTAATGTCAAGGCTAATGAATGCTGCTGATGAATAAATTCCTGAAGAAGAAAGAACCCCAATCGGAGGTAAGCTCATGATGCCTTCAATTAGAGACCAGAAAAAGAAAGGGCAAAGAAATTCTATGCATATGAAGATAAATCCTCTAATTTGCATTTGTTATGTTATTGACTGCCTTATTTTTCTGACTAGGGTCATAATATTTATGGATTTGAACTGGAAGTGCTGTTGCAGAGAATTAATATGTGCAAAGTTCCTCACTGGTCCAAGATATGTCGACTGAAGCGATCCAGCATGCCAAAGCTTGGGGTAATGATAATTTTCAGTCTTCTTTATCTGGCTTTTTTTATATGGCATAACACTGGGGAATATAGTCATCTTTGACTCAGAACTGGTTGTCTTATGATACAACATTGTAACTTTGGCACTAAACATCTTTTCCTAGGAATTCAGCAATTTTTGGATACAAGCTGTTGGTAATTTTTAAGATTAGTGTTAGAATCTAGAAAAAGCATCTGTCTGTCTCCTCCATTTTGGGATTACAGAAGCATTGCCCTTAGGACAGAGTTGCAAGGCTCAGAAATACTTGAGTGTTACCATTCAGGAAGAATAAGGGAAGAGTGGAAGGGAACTTATGTTCATTTTCTAGGAAGTGCCTCCATACTAGGTGCTCTCACAACAACTCCAGTTTCATCGTACAAACATTCTCACAGCAGTGACAGAACAAGTTCAAGATCATAGAACTCATAAAGGGGAAGAGATGAGATTTTGAACCCAGGCCTATCTGACTCTTTTAAAACTCGTGGACCTCTTATTTCATTCTACCTGCTTGCTTCACTTAGGGACGTTTTGGTGGGTTTTGTATGAAGAACCTTCGTTTCTTAGACCTGATACAACTTACTTCTTGAAATCTTACTTGAAGCCTATAAATAGAATGGGTGTGTTGCTTCATGTGAGAACTTAGGGTTCTGTATCTTTTATAATGCTCTCCAGAGGATTCTGCTGCTGAAGTTGGAGTTGAGGCACTCCTCTTGCTTCTTTTCCTCTTGATATCTTTAAGGAGATTGTTATTAATACTCACTGAAGTATTAGTGAGTAATTACTAAGTAATTAATTAACCTCTTCAGAGTTTCATTCTATGTTATCTCCTCATTGAGGTCTACCCTGACCACCCTATTTAAGATACAGCCCTCCACATTCCTGTCCCCTCATGCTGGTCTACTCTTTCCCTTTTCCACGTACTTATTATTTCCAAAAACTATCTAATTTTTTCTTTATGATATCTATTTGTTAATGTATATGTCTAATGAGATCAAGACTCTTCTGTTTTGCTCACTGCTGTATTCTGAGTGCCGAGAACAGTGTCAGATACATAGTAAATACTCAAAAATATTTGGCTGATGGCTGAGCAATTGGATGAATGGAAGAATGAGAGTTTCATCATTGTAATTTTTGGGCTAGCCTCAAAACAATTTAGAAGGAAATGTTCTCAGTGTCTCCTCTTTGATGGGATTTGCTTTTTGCCCTACTGTTATAGGGTCGGAGTGGATTTGGTGAAAGAAGTGCTACCTGTGGCCGAATGATCTGTGATGTGGAAATTTCCGCAAAGGAGTTGATTCGTTGTAAAAGCTACCATTTGTCTGAACTTGTTCAACAGATTCTGAAAAGTGAAAGGGTTGTGATCCCAATGGAAAATGTACGAAATATGTACAGGTATGCGCCTGGCTGCTCCAGAATTTGTCTGTCTGAAAACAACAGCAAGATGCTAGTATCACCATGGAGAAACAGAAGCCCATGGTGCCGTGGAGCAGGAACTTGTATCTTCCTGTCCGTATCACTATCTCCATTACTTTAGTAATTGGAACTGTTTCGTCTCTCGTGTTGTTCTTGTTTGATCAGTCTCTCTCCATCTCCCTCACTTAATACCAACTTGATATTTCCTAAGAACGTTTTGGAAAATTGATGTGATATTTACTACCACCCAGTTGAATTCATTTACTGTTTATTAAATGAGTTAATCGTTTCAGGAATTAGTGTAAATATTTTAGAACTATAAAAACCAAGACATCGTTAGAGATTTCGTTCATATTCTCCAACTCTTGAAGTAAAATTGATAAGTATATATATTTAGGTTGTGCACTTGATGTTTGAGATACATTAAACATTGTGAAATCATCCCTACAATCAAGCTAATTAACATACCTGTTATCTTATTGTGTCACGTTGCTTGTACTTTAGATCCCCAGAACTTTTTTCGCATGGCTTTGTGTCTGATTATTTCTTAAATAAGTTTTCTTTTACCCTTCTGGCCACTTCTTATTTTTTTCTTCCCATTACCCCACTGGCCACTTCTCATTCTTTTCTGTCCATTTTTTCCAAATGCTTGGACTGCTGCTCTTCTGACTGTGCTCCCTCTCTAGGTGAGCTCATTGAGTTTTAGGAACTTAAATACCATGTGGGTGCTATTTCCTCCTGATAAGTATCTTCAGCTTAGACCTCCCCCTGAACTCCAGATTTATGTATCCAACTGCTGCTTCTGTTTAATGTGTAATAAGAATGTCCATCTTGTTAAACTGAGCTCCTAATCTTCTTCCCTAGGTTGCTTTGTAGGCTTTCCTTAAGTAATGGCAATTCTTTCCTTAGTACTGCTGGAAACCTCCATAATTATCCTTGTCCCAAATTTTCTGAGGCATCCATGATTTTTCTTCTTGACATCCCATGTTTTCTCCTTCAGGAATTTCTGTCAACTCTAGCTTCAAAATGTCTGCATCTGACCACTTCTCATCCCTTCCATTGGACACCCAGCCTGGTCCAAGCTGCCATCCTCTTTCCCCTGGATAACTGGGCCTTTTATTATTCTCACTGGTTTCCTTCTCTTTGCCCTTTCTGTGTATCGTCAACACAGGAACCAGTCATACCACTAAGGTTAAGTTAGATAAAGTACTCAGCTCAAAATCTTCCAGTGGCTTTTTGTTTCATAGAGAGTAAAACCTGAAGTCCTTATTTTAATTTATCTTGACCTTATCTTGACTTTGTCCTTTATCTTGACTACCATGTCCATCATTCTCTCTGTTCCAGCCACATTAGCCTTTTTCCTGGTCCTAGAACTGCTGGATTTGCACTCAGCTCAGGGCCTTTGAATGAACTGTTCTCGCTGCCTAGAATGCTCTTTCCTTGGGTACCTAGCCACAAGGATTGTCCCCTCACCTTTTTCACATCTTTCTTCTCAGTCATCTCTTGCTCAGTTCCCTAACTAGAATTTCAGATTCTGCTTCTGACAGTTATATTCCCTTTGAATCTTCACTTTTCCTCCTTAACACTTAGTATTACATTACATACCATTTATTTAATTTTTTATTTATTCTCTCTCCCCCACAAGGACAGGAATTTTTCTCTGTTTTGGTGACAGTCAGCATCTAGAACAATGCCCAGCACACTCAGACATGCCATACATATGTATTGGATGGAATGAATGAAAGGATTTAGGTTGTTGTCAGGTTTATATTTAGTGTATAGTTTCATTTTATCTTTGTGCAATTTTTGTGTGTGTGTCTTTTGGAGAGGGCATTGAGATCAATGGTATGAATGAATTCCTAGTTACATACCAACCTTATTTTAAATTGCTTCTAAAGCTGAGATGCCGTTACACTGAAGTTACTTACACCAATATTTTTTTAAATATTTTATGAAGTTCTGATTATAGTCATTCTTTCTTTTAATTACTTGATTCTGTTTCATTCTTACTTTGCTGTACAGTGAATCTTCTCAGCTGTTATACCTGTTGGAACACACCTGGAAAGATGCCAGGTTCATTTTGCAGATCATGTGTGAGCTAAATGTTCTTCCATTAGCATTGCAGATCACTAACATCGCCGGGAACATTATGGTAAATTTAACTTAGAATGGGGGAAAAAGCACTTCCTGTTGGATTCAGTGTTTGCTTGGGGTAGTTGTTATATGATAATGAGTCTAAATGCATGCTTATAAAATGAGTGACTTGTATTCTGAAAGCTGGGCTGCTTTTGTAAAGTGAAGAACTGGTTGGGAGAAGGGGAGGAAAGCCAGGTGCAGTACGTTGAAATTTGGGTGAACGTAAAGATCGTCTCTGACATCTGGATGTGTCTGATTTGTGGAATAGTCCATTTGAGAGTAAAGAAGCCCAAGTCGTTAATATTTTAAGCTTTTGTTGTTTCCCTTTAATTATAATGCATAAAGAAAATGCTAGAAATAATCTAGTATCTTTTTTTAAGCAGCTCTTGTTATGAGAATGATTTTGAAGGGGGTGCTATGACTAAATTTAGCAACTTCATGTTGCTTTTGTTTGTTGTGGTTTTGAGCTCAAATTTAAGAAAGAAATTCTGTTTCGTAGTCTAGGACACTGATGGGTGGACGATCCGAGCGTAACGAGTTCTTGTTGCTTCATGCATTTTATGAGAACAACTATATTGTGCCTGACAAGCAGATTTTCAGAAAATCTCAGCAAAAACTGGTGGGTCCAAAATTGTATAGTATTTTGCCTTTTCTGCCTTCCCCCTCCCCTGTTATTACTTAGCTTTTTTCCTCCTCTGTAATAGCACATGCTTCCAAAGTAACTAAGCCCCTGTATATTGTAGAAACCATGTCGGGTTTGCTCCATTGTGTTTGTGTGGCCATTTCTTTCTCTGCTTTTCTCTGTAGAGAGCAAAATTACTTGTGAAGTGGTGAAATTCTTTGAAGGATACCTTGGCCCTTTCAATGGGTGACCATCAAGTGTTTCGCTGCTTTAGTCCTACCCAAAGTCAGATGCCGGTTAAACTTTTTATTTCCTTAAACCCATGAGCCATGAGTGTGTGTTGAATGGTCACTTTTCTCTGTACTAGTGTGATTAAGGTCATGACAGTTCGGTTTCTGACGTGGCCTTTGTCACATTGGAGCTAAAACTCAGTTGCTGTTTTATCAGCACTAGTAGTAGTTGATTCAGAATGGGAACTTAATGTTGAAATGATTTGAGAGATTCAGGTTCTCATTTTTACTTGTTTCATGTACGTCAACAAAATTGGTATAGGCAATATTAACTTGGTTGAATGGATTTTCAGCATTATTGGCATACTTGATTTAAGATGTTCATATTAACAAAATACATGAAATATCTTATACTTTTACATGGTGAATGTTAGAATAGTAAATTTAAGAGGACCTTTTTCTAATCTTGAAAGTTGTAATTTTAGAAGCCATTGATTTTTATTTATTTTTAGAGATTTATTTTATTTATTTATGCATACAAGAACTGGGGTGTAGCCCAGAGGTGCGGGGGGTGAGAGGATTCCCGCGAGACAGAGTGGGGAGCAAAACAGGTGGATCCACTGAAATATACTGCTGCGGGGAGCAGCGGGCGAGACGAGAGGTCTGCTGCGCCATGTGGGTGTGGGTCAGCTCCCTGCACAGGGATCGAACTCAGGCTTGATAGTGCTGACACTTTAACCTCTGCACCACCAAGGAGGCCCAGAAGCAATTGATTTTAAAATACAAAGTTCCTATGAGTTCAGAAACAATTTGAAGTAGAATTTGCATATTTATTAGCTCATTTTTATTTGTTTTGATAACTACCATACTTGAAATTCATTTTGATTCATGAACATATTACAGTAACTGTCTTTCCCCACAGGTAGGGCTACTAACTAAAAGTAAAGAACGCTTCTTAGAACTGCAGTTGGAAAAGGGGGAACCATAAAATTTAATTATTTAATTCGTTGATGGGTAGTGAAGTTATCTTTCCATTTGACATTAGGGAGATGAAGATGAGGAAATTGATGGAGATACCAACAAATACAAGAAAGGTCGCAAGAAAGCGGCTTATGCCGGAGGCTTGGTGCTGGACCCCAAAGTTGGTAAGGTTGGGCAGTGGATTGGTTCACTTGTGGTGTAAAATAATTTTTTTAATTGTATTGTTTGTTATTGAGGTAACATTGGTTCACAACACTGTATGATTCTGAGGTATAGGTTCATACCTCTTCAGATGTCTGTTATCATGTCACGCCTTCCACCCATAATCCTCTACCACAGTTCATTGGGTTCCCTAAACCATTTTACTCCTCATCTCCCGCCCTCGCCATCTGGTAGCTTCAATTCTGTAGTCAGATTTTTGTTTTGTTTTTTTTTTTATGTGAACACAATATATATATATATTTATTGTTATTTATATCTTTTACATTATTGTGTATTCCCCATGGGTTTCCCACCACCAATTCACCCGTGAACCGTCACCTTGGTCCTTTGTGCTCTTTTCTCCCCTGTTTTGAGCCCTTATCCTCCCCCTCCCTCGCTGAATGTCTCTCTTATTTGGTTCTCCTATATTCCTGTTATAAGTGAAAACATTTTTAGGGTTTTTTTTTTTGGTTTAATTTTGTTCCTTTGTTTCATTGAATGAAATCATCCAGTATTTGTCTTTCTCTAAAGGAATTTCTTAATGCAGAGCTAGACCTGAGAAAGAAGAAGGGTCTGGGTTGTATTTTGTAGATTAACAACTACATAATGACCTTATTTTTTGCCTTATGTTCATGTGAAAACCTGACGTGAATTAATAGGAATCTTTTTTGCTGTGTTCTAAGAAAATTCTATGGATGTCAAAGTTTAAGTTTTGTATACTTTTCATGTATCATGAAATTTTATTCTGATTTTGATTGTTTTCACCCATTTAAAGATGTAGAAACTATTCTTAGCTTATGAGTGGTGGATAAAGAGGAGTTGGCTGGGTTTGGTCTGCTCATGGTTAATGAACTCCTGCTCCGGTGTATGCCTGTTCTGTCTTATGATGGGAGTGCCTTTGTCTTCTTTCATCCACTCTTTGAGGGTGGGCTCTGCCTCTGCCTGATGTGCTGGAAACAGTGCAGTTGGATAGAAAAGTGAAGGAAAGAATGGACAGTAAACACTAGATTAGACTTTTAACAGAATCACTTTTCCCTGGGTTTTTTTTTTTTTTTTTGAAGATTGATTTATTTGTGCATACAAGCTGGGGTGTAGACCAGAGGTGTGGGGTGTGTGAGAGGACTCACCAGAGACAAAGTGGGGAGCAGAACAAGCAGATCTACTGAAATACACTGCTGAGGGGAGCAGCAGGCGAGACAGGAGAGGTCTGCTGTGCCATGTGGGAAGCTCCCTGACCGGGTGTCGAACTCGTGCTGCAGTGGCTCTGTATAGCTTCATAGTGCTGCGACTTAACCCATTGCGCCACCAGAGAGGCCCCACTTTTCCTTATTGTCATGAATGGCAAAGAGTTATGTGATAACAGAATTAGGAAGGACCTTTTTCATTACCTTAGTCCTTTTTAAGTGTGCACTACTTGGATACACTCACTTTGTGCAGGAATCAATGCGATTTTACTCAGTAGCTGAACTCCGAGTAGGAGTCATTTTTGGCAAAATAGATGGTTAATCCTTTGGTATTACACAATCTGGGCTTGAATTCCAGCTATGTGAGCTTTGGCTGCTTCGGTAAGACTCAGTTTCCTCTTTTGTAAAATGGATGGAAGGGTAATATCACATAGGGACTTAAGGAAATAAAGTGGTTGTTTAGTATAGTGCCTGACACATAGTAAGCTGACAGTATATGTTTTCTGTTCATTATTGTCATAATAATGGACATTTACTTTTATTCAGTTTCTTCTGAAGGTGAAGATAACTAATGGTAAATGTCCTAGAGAAATATAGTAGCTTTCTGTTTATCCTTTGCAAGTAAAAAGGGTGAATCGTTCCACTACTGACATTTATATAGAAATATTTTTTCTCTCATTATAGCACAATTTGCGTATAAATGGGCTGCCCATTTTAATCTTTGAAGATGTGGTTGTAAAAAATACATATATAGATATGGATATATAGAAACCCCTCAGTGGTATACTTCACTATACATTTTGGGGGTGGGGATGGGAGGGAATGCTCCCTTGAACGTGAATTTAACCATCTTTCTCTTAAGTGGTTATGGCACTTGTCTAAAATAATTGATACGGGAAGCTATTTGCCCGTTACGACGCTGCGCTTCGGAAACCGCTGGGGAAAGTTGTTACAAGGCGAGACGGGATTTCTTTTTTCCTCTTTTTTTGTGACCTGGGTTTTTATTCTAGTCGAAGTCATTTGTTTTCCTGTGGATGGTACATATTTTCCAATGTACTTCATAGTATACAGTACTTATATCTTGTTTTGGCAAATTTGCTTTTTAAAGACTTTATGACATGACTTTTTTATTTCAGGTTTTTACGATAAGTTCATTTTGCTTCTGGACTTCAACAGTTTATATCCTTCCATCATTCAGGAATTTAACATTTGTTTTACAACAGTGCAAAGAGTTGCTTTAGAGGAACAGAAAGTTGCAGAGGTTTGTATTCAACTGGGTGGGGATCCTTGAAATTGAGACTTAATATAGTACTAAAAGAAGGAAGAGAATCTTTTCATCTCATAACTTTTTATCTCATAACTATATGTCCTTTGTTAGTGGTCAAGAAATGGGGAAAGTCCTGGATAGGAGATTCAGACTGGTTCTTTTTATTTAACAGTTTTTTGAATGTAATTCACATACCATACAATTCACCCCTTTAAAATGTTCAATTTAATGACTGTGTTTGTGTATTCACAGAGTTTGCAGCCTTCACCACAATCAATTTTGGTACATTTTCATTACTCTCCAAAGAAACCCCCTACCTCTTAGCTGTAACCTTCCCCTGTACCTCCATCCCTCCCAGATCTAGGCAATCACTAATCTTCCTGCCCCTATGGATTTGAGTATTTTGGACATTTCATATAAATGGGATCATGTGACCTTTAATATTTGGCTTATTTCTTTTAGCAACTGTTTTCAAGGTTCATCCATATCGTAGCATATATTGGTACTTCATTCCTTTATATTGTTGGATAATATTCCGTTGTATGGGCATATATCATATTTATTTTAGAATTGTCAATTTATGCAAAAATGTCCACTGGGATTTTATCTTTAGGTCAATTTGGGGAGTATTGCTATCTTAATGAATTTCCCAATCCCTGAAAATAGGGTATTTCCATTTATTTAGGTCTTTAATTTCTTTCAACAGTGTTCCCAGTTTTCATTATACTAGTCTTGTACTTACTATTTCTAAATAATCTTTTTTGATGCTACTGTGAGTGGAATTATTTTCTTAATTTCATTTTTTCGATTGTTCATTGCTAGTTGACAGAAATTAACTTTTTAATGCTGATACTATTTCCTACAACTTTACTGAATTCACTAGTTTTAGTTTTGTGCATTCCTTAGGCTTTTCTACATACCAAATCTTGTTATGTACAAATAGAGATACTTTTGATTCCTCCTCTCTAATATAGAAGCCTCGTATTTTATGTGCATTATATCCTTGGCTAGAGCTTCCAGTCCACTGTTTAATGGAAGTGACAAGAGCAGATAGTCTTGTCTTGTTCATAATCTTAGGGCGAAAGCATCCAACTTTCACTCTGAAGTATGGTGTTAGTGGTGGATTTTCCATGGGTGACCTTTATCAGATTGCGAAAGTTCCCTTCTGGTCCTAGTTTGTGGAGTGCCTTTATCGTGAAAGGGTGTTAGATTTTGTCAAATACTTTTTCTGTACCTGTTGGGATGATTGTGTGATTTTATTTTTATTCTTTTATTTTGGTACACTGTATGGATAGCCATGTGTTGCACTTACCTGCCTGGTATTCTTGGGATAAACTCTACTTGGTCTTGGTGGAAAATCCTTTTTATATGTTGCTGAATTTGACTTGCTAGTATTTTTGAGGCGTTTTGTGTCTTTATTCATAAGGGCTATTGGTGTGTAGTTTCATGTTATGGTTTAGTCTGGTTGGGGTTACTAGCTTAGCACTAGCCTGATGAAATGTGTTGGGACGTGATCCTCCTCTTAGATTTTGGGAGAGCTTGTTAGGGATACATGCTAATTTAAGTATTTGGTAGGGCTCACCAGTGAAATCTGTTCACAGACATTTTTTTATTATTAATTGAGCCTCTTATAGTTCAATTTAGATTTTCTGTATCTTGAGTCAGTTTCAGTAGTTTGTGTCTTTTAAGGGATTTGTCCATTTCATGTAGCTTATCTCATTCGTTGGCATAAAATTGTTCACAGTATTCCCTTACTATAATTCTTCATTCTTTAAGGTATGTGATTATGCCCCTTCTTTTGTTCTTTTTAGTATCAATTTTAGTTGATTTTTTTCTTTGTGATAGCTAAAGGTGTGTCAATTTTGTTGATCTTTTTAAAGAAAAGATTTCCTTGATTTTCCCTACTGCTCTTTCTGTTCTTTATTTCTGCTAAAATCTTTATTATTTGCTTCTTTGGTTTAATTTGCCGTTTTAGTTTTTGAAGATGAAACGTTAGGTTACTGGTTTGACATCTTTTTAAATATAGATGTTTACAACTATAAATTCCCTACAAGAGCTGCTCTAGCTTTTATTTATTCCATAAGTTTTAGTATATCATACCTAACTTTTTCATAATCCCCTCTCCCATTAGTTAATAATTGATCTAATCTCTCTATCATCATAGCTTAATTTTGCCCATTCTAGAACTTCATATAATGGAGTGAGTGATACAGTATATACCCTTTTTGTGTGTTTCTTTTCTTTTTATTGGCTCACATGTTTTTGAGATACATCTAAGTTGTTGATTTATCAATAGTTCTTTCATTTTTGTTGCTGAGAAGCAATCCATGTTTATTTTCTCTCCTGAGATGACCAATTGGATTATTTTCAGTTGTTGACTATTAGTAAAGCTGCTGTGAGCATTCCTGTACAAATATTTTTTTTTAAATTTTAAATATTTATTTTTACATACAAGCTGGGGTACAGGCCAGAGGCGTGGGGCGGCGAGAGGGTTCACCAGAGACAGAGCGGGAAGCAGAACAGGCATATCAGAAATACACTGCTGAGGGGAGCAGCGGGCGAGGCAGGAGAGGTCTGCCGCACCATGTGGGATCCTCCCTGGCTGGGCGTCGAACTCGCATCGCGCGTTGCGACAGCTCCACAGCGCAGCGCTCAACCGCTGCGCCACCAGGGAGGCCTGTACAAATATTTTTGTGGATATATGCTTTCATTGCAGGTAGGGGGCCTTAATACCTTGGGAGTGAATTTGCTGGTTTGTATGGGAAGCTTCCAGTTGTTTCCATAAGTGGTATAATTGTTTACTCCCACCAGCCATGTATGCAAGTTGTTCCCCATCTTCTCCAGCACTTGCTACATTCAGTCTTAAATTTTGACCAGGAAAGCATGTTTTTTTTTTTTTATTTTTTATTTTTTTTTGTATAGAAGAACTGGTGTGTAGGCCAGAAGTGTAAGTGGTGAGAGGATTCACCAGAGACAGACTGGGGAGCAGAATAGGTGGATTTACTGAAATACATTAAGGGGAGCAGTGGGTGAAACGGGAGAGGTCTGTTACACCACATGTGGGGTTAGTTCCTTGGCCAGGGATTGAACTCAGGCCGTAGCTATGATAGTGCTGAAACTTAATCCCTAGGCCACCAGGGAGGCCCCTGAAAGCATTTTTAATGACTCTGCTCTCTAAACAGACTTTTCAAATTTTTGTATTGTCTTACATGGTTTTATTTATTTTTTATTTATTTTTTAAAAGATTTATTTATTTATGTGTACAAGCTGGGGTACAGGCCAGAGGCATAGGGCAGCGAGAGGGTTCACCAGACAGAGTGGGGAGCAGAACAGGCAGACCGATGGAAATACACTGCTGAGGGGAGCAGCGGGCGAGGCAGGAGAGGTCTGCTGTGCCATGTGGGATTCTTCCTGGCCAGCATCGAACTGGCGTCGCCTCTGCCGACAGCTCCACAGCGCAGTGCTTAACTGCTGCGCCACCAGGGAGACCCTTGTCTTACATGGTTTTAATCTGACCAGTGATCATTCAGTCCACAATTCTTGGTAGGACTTAGTGACTTAATGTGTGTTTCGTCATGTATACAGTTGACTGTCTAGAAGGAATTTAATTAGATTTGATTCTCTAGCTGTAAAATATGTAAATTAACATTATCTCTATATAATACTTCTGTTTTGTATTCATGACAGAAGATGTCTCTTTGCCCTTTCTCCTGAATTAACATGTTCCTTAGTTCCAGCCTCATGTTTGGGAGCTGTTTTTCAGTCCCAATTCTTATTCCCAGAGAGAATCTGATAGGCTTGCCTAAGTCTAGGAGCATGCTTGGTCCCATCAAAGTGACCACAGGAATGGGGTCACAGCATACAAATATGATTGCTAAGGGTGAACCTTTCTGTGCATTGAGGCTAAATTTACAGAGAAGGTATTGGGTAGATACCCGCAAAGGTAGTGACCACACTTGATTAATGCCTGTCTGTCTTCCTACTGTGTCAATATTAGGATAATTATTATCCAGCTCCCTATTCCCACCCCCATTTTATTTATTTGAACTTTCCAGTTTATATTCTGGGTATATAATAGATTGCTTTCAGATTTGGAAGGGATCTGGGAGGTGATCTAACAGATACTATACCTGTAGCATTTTAGAGGTTCCATGTCATTTTCTGGTGCAGTGCCTCATTTGCTTCTCAGAATAACTGGTGGTGGAGCTGGCATGGTTTATATTTTTCCTGTTTCCACATCCTTTCAGCTTACTTTTTATCTGAACTCTATAGTTGTCTACAAATAAATTGGATTGTGTACCAATAGCTCTCTAATAGGTTTGTGACCATCTTTTGCTGTATTAGAAAACAATAGGTCCCTGTTACTATTGGAGGATTACTTGTTTGAAAATATTGATCTTCATTAAATCAGATACTTTGTAAAGGTAGGGTTATCAAATAGCATTGAATTGACATACTTTAAGCCAAGAGGTTTATTTTAAACTCTGAACCTTTGAAAGGGCAAATGTGCCTGGCTTTTCTTTGGAGTCTGTGACTAGAATTAATGGAGATTTGAGAAAACTGGTCTAGTGTTTCCTTTGATTTTTTTCCTGCTGTAAATTTTAATATAAGAATGTTCTAGAATGTTCCTATTCTTCTACCAGACAACAATTTATAGATTAAAAAGTATGACATAAGTACTAGGATATGTACACACACTGAGACACATATTTTATACACACACACACACACACACACACACACACACACACACACACACAAAGTTTTTAGTACTGTCATGGTCTATTTAAATATATGTTTCCAAGTCTCAAATAGTGATATTTAGACTTAATTTTTAGTCTAAGACAGTTACATAGTAATTGCTATTTCTCCATGGTTAATAAATTCTATTGCTGTTTCTCCATGGTTAATAAATTCTATGGTCTTTTGTTTGGCAGAACACAGAACTTAAAAAATGTAGTTTACCTGTTTTTCAATCTTAAAGGTTTCTCTTACTGTTTTTATTTTAAAAGGAATTTGCCCACAGTGTTGCTCCCCTGTCTTGTTGAAGAGAGGAGAGGCGCTTTTGTAAAAATCCATCCCTTTGAATGGTTTCTGCAGTTGTCAATAACTGGAGGGATTGGTGATACTGGGAATGATGGACTGATAGAACTGGGAGAAAAACAGGCATTGTGGACTTGTTCTGCTACCCTCACAGCTCTTTCTTCTACTATCTATGCATTGTTGATCTTCTTTATGTAAGAAGAGGCTTTTGGCCTTGTGGCTTTTCGTGATGTGATCTTAGGGTAGAACTCCAGAAAATAGTATTTTAGAAATTTATTTCACGAAAGTTTGATTTGTCTGAAACTTCTGTTGTGTGTTCATCAGGATGAAGAACAAGAACAGATTCCTGAGCTGCCAGATTCAAGCATTGAAATGGGCATTTTGCCCAGAGAGATCCGAAAACTGGTAGAGCGGAGAAAACAAGTCAAGCAACTAATGAAACAGCCAGATTTAAATCCAGACCTCATTCTTCAGGTATATTTTTTCACTGAGCAACATCTGAGTGACAGTCTCAGCCTTTAGAATTTTCTTATCTAGGAGTTATTTAAACATGATGGCACGGGCAAATTAATGTACGTGCTTATATTAAGTTTGTGGGTAGGAGATCATTCAGAAATGTAAAATGCCTCCTAATGGAAGATTCTTCCATCCGTAAAGCTGTATATAAGCTTTGGGATCTGTTTACTTGCTTCTAGGAATCTGGGAGGACGGGTGGAGTGTGTTAAGAGGGTTTTTGTTATTTTTTTAATGTAAGGATCTTGAGGCTTTCTCTTTATTGGTGATCTAGAAAGACATCTTATTTTTGTTGCTTAAGCATCTGCAAATGTTGTTGCTTGTGTTCTGTCCTTCTGTTGTCTACAGTATGACATTCGACAAAAAGCTTTGAAGCTCACAGCAAACAGCATGTACGGCTGCCTGGGATTTTCATACAGCAGATTTTATGCCAAACCACTGGCTGCTTTGGTGACATACAAAGGAAGGGAGGTAAATGGTCTGACAGTAACATCTCTAGAAATGAGAGTATCTTTAACTTTCTGTCTTTCAGTCGGGAGAGCCAAGCAATTATTTCCTAGTTTTACAGTTTCAAATATCCCTTTCTTAGGACACATTTGAGACCAGTAGGTTTTTAAACAAGGCTTTATTCATTTGTCCATTGAATGTGTGAGTGCCTGTGCATATTCATTGATTATTTACTAACTGCCAAGCTTCTGTGCCCCATTCTAGTCCCCAGGGATAGAACGTCTAGCAAGACCTAGTCCCTGTTACTGTGAGGCTCACATTTTAATCAGGGCAGGGTGGAAAGGGGCATGCACTGGGGATATGGAATGGGGAGAGGGTTGTTTGGCAAAACAGATTAAATAAGTGAATGAAGAAATAAAAAAAATAACTAGGAAAAAATGGTACAGCTAAATGCTGTGCAGATAATTAAGTGGCGGTAAGGCACAGAATGTTTACATGGCTTATTCAGATGGGTCAGGGAATGCTTCATTGAGGAGGTAAGATAAGTGAGACCTAAATGACATAAAGGTTTTTGGTTTTTCTTTTCTTTTTTCTTTTTTTTTCTTTTTTTGCTGATATATGATTGAAATGTGAGGGAAAGGAAAAAATCAAGGAGGATTCCTCTGTTTTCATCTTTTTTGCTAAGATGGAAAAATCTGGGAAAGAGGGGCCAAGAGTTCTATCTTGGATATGTTATATTTGAGGTTTGCAATAGCCATGGGCATATTAATTAGGCAATTGGATGTAGGAGCCCACAGTTCCAGGAATGTATCAGGACTGTAATTACAGATTGAGTAGCTTTGGAAAGATGGGCCAGATACCAGATTTGAGGTACTGTCACTTTATGAACACTATAAACTCCATCTGCTTTAGTACCACGTGCTTTTCTTCATTCGTAAAAAAATAGTTAAAAGTTAATTATTAATTCCATGTAACTACAGTAACCTATTGATTTAAGACTACTACAGTCTTAAGGATGCAATTAGTGGTTATGAACAGAACGCTTGTGTTGTGGTGGTCTGGACTCGGAATAATCTTGAGCTGAAATTGTGGGCCAAATCCAGCCTGCCATGTGTTGTTCTAAAGTTTTATGGCAACACGTTTAGGTATCATCTGGGGCTGCTTTTGTGTTACAGCAGTAACAAAATTGAGTAGTCAAGGTCAAGACTTGCATGTCCCGCAAAGCCTGGACTCTTTACTCTCTGACCCTAGTCAGAAGAAAGTTTTGCTGACCCCTGGTTTAGTCAGACCAGTGCCATGCATTTGAACTTTGAGATGATGAAAATGTTCATTTCCACTTGTCAAGTGGCTGGCAAGCACTTGATATATGGCCAGTGCCAACGTAGCTGAGGAGTTGTATTTTGAGTTTTATTTAATTATTGTTAAAATTAATTTAAATAGCCAAAGATGGCCGGTGACTACTGCCCTGGACAGTGCATGTCTGACTGGCATGAAGCAAAGGGGCTGTTCAGAGCCACCCTTCTGTTGGCAGTCCCGTCTCGACTTGGTATAGTGGGGAAGGGAAAACATGTATCAAACACCCACAATGTGTGAGACGCTTTCAGATGCCGAATTTCATTAAAACCCCACAAGAATCCTTGGTATAGGTAATAATACTCCCATTTCCAGGTGAGGAAGTTAAGACTTAAATGAGGTGAAGTCTAACAAGTGACTGGTTTGAACTGGATCCCAGGGCTTCCTGCTTGTAAGGGTTGTCTGCCCCATCTCAGGGTGTCTTTCATGACTGGTTCTGCTTTATATGCTTACCTCTCCTTCTTGGAAGATCACCTTTTTTAATATTCATCTTAAAGCAGAGGACTTTCTTTACATGGAAAAGATACATGTGTTTTAGAGGCTAGCTGAAGTGAGGGAAGGATGTTTTCAGTTTCTTAGGCTAAGTTTACTTTAAAATTATTTAAATTTTATTTCTGTGTATGTATCCAGTGGCTTCTGATGGAATACCATCTTATTTTTGTATTAGGAAATGCACTCACTATGCCCCAACTGGGTGATAATACATGGGTTGACTATTGAGATTGGATCAAGGTTACTCTTAAGTTTCTCACGAGAGGCAATAGTTGACAATTTACTCCCTTGGAGAGTGCCTCTTGCTGTTGGGAAATCCCTGTTGTTATATTTTCTGCATTGGCTCAGAAATCCACAAGCTTAAAAGGGCACTGTTGATAATGATAAGCCCCAAATTTGTCCAGTGATCTCCCCAATCCCCTAATCCATTGTATTTTAAGGGCAATATTTTCTTTTAGCTGGATTTTAAATATGGAGCTGAAATCCAAGTTTTCTTTTTCTGTTGCATAAAATATAACAATAACAAATCTTCAGTAAATAAACTAGAAAAACCCCTGCTTTCCCCACTAAAAATCACAGAATTTCAGAGAAATCGAGAATCATGTGATTTAGATTCTTGGTTTCTACTTTGCTCTTTTCTCTTTCCCCTTTGCTCCTTCCCAAATAATAAATAAAACAACTGCGGAAAGTGGGCCTTTAAAGTAATGTGAGGTTAATGAGAAATGATAATTGCATATTTGCTCCCTAGAAATCTTATTCTAGAAGATTCAAAGTCACCTACAGCAATTTTGTCCTAAGATAAAAATTATTAAAGGTATTGGTGATAATTATTAGCACTAGTGAATGGGGATATTCTGTGTGATAATCTTTCTTTGGGCTTACTAACATTTTCCATATATACTATTAGGCCTTGGTGATTTTCAGCATCTCTTGATTATTAAAGAGGTGGGAGGAGTGAAGTGTAAAATGAGAGGCAGTTTGCTTAGATTTTGGACGACCTTTGTAACTTATCAAGCCTGGCAATTTTTTTTGTAATAATACAGAATGGACAAAAGATCAAAGAAATTGCTTGCTTTTAAAGGTTTTATAGGATACATTCGATTAAGGTTCAATTAGGATTAATGAGGAGGAGACCAGGTGGCATGTCATCTGAAAAGATTATAAAATTTTACATCTGAATATGGATTAATACATAGTCTGGGGAGACCTTGAATTCCCCCTCTTAATTTTTAAGTCTGTTTTGTGTGTTCAGTTTTGTTGGAATCATGCAGGTTTGACTGTGATGACCTAATAATTTCTGTAATCAAATGTATTATGGCTGCCAGGGTACTCAGAGTAATTACTAATTGTACTTTTAAAAACAGGTTTATAATAAAAATGCTGATATTTGTGTCAAATGGACATCAATATTGTCTTTTGCCCAGGTGTCATCTTTCACACTTAAATTCTATGATTTTTAATTGCTCAGTGCTAGAGGAATTCGTTTAATGTTTAAGGAATTGTGTGAGGGACCTCACAGCTTGCAGATTATTTAAAAATAGTGAAGTCAGTGTTTCCAGAGAACTAATATGGAAACTTACTCGAAAGTGAATCTGTATAAATACCATCTGGTATTTGTGTTTGTTCTCAATGTATATGTGGAGACACATAAAAAAATACTGGTGAGGTTGTTACCACCAAGTATTTTTTAAACCACCAAGAAAATAGAAAATGTACTTGGCTGTCAAGTGACTGGTGTGGTAATTGAAGTGATTGTTCACTAGATGGCGATAGATACCCTGAGATCATTAATCAATTAAGGATTTTATTCTGTGAACAATGGTGAAAGCCATTTAGTGACAAGCATCTGTCCAAATTTTCGACTTTTGTTAATTTTGAAACTATTAAAGAAAGGCTAAAACTGGACCAAAGGGGATTGTGGTAGTCTAATCTACCTAGTGTTTAAAATAATGATGGTTTTTGAATCCTAAGTTTCATTGATGGGAACAATCATTTAATCATTTAATGTATCATAACAAGCTAATTCTTTTATCAAATAGCCAAATTCACACCTCTGGCCGTGAGGCTACAATACATGGCTCCCTCAATCACAGTATCAGGCTAATCTAAAGAGAATTGAAATGATTTTGATATATAATTTTGCCTCTTTGAATTTTGTGTTTTATTTTTTCGAGGGCCTTTATTCTATACTTATAAGCATACTCATTGCATAATCCGTAGTGTAATGGTAATATTTGTCTTTATGGAATAATTAGTACTTATTGACATTGGTATTGTTTTATTTTTACACTCTGTTATTTCTGTGCCCTTGAGAAAACCATTTTTGGTCTGGTTTTCTGATTGCAGTTTAAAGTGAACTATGTTCTGATGTTTGGGTGTAGAGCCCATGCGTTTTCATTTTCTCACCCAGTAGGCTGAAATGACTTTGCCAGCCTGCCTGTCAACCAGTTGTAGACTGCCTGGCTTTCAGTTGTGCTCGGAGCTGAATTTGTGCATTTAGAAAGTGTGTCCCAATTGTTGCATTAAAACATCGCTATCTGGGCAAGACTTCCTGGGAGCGTCCAGGATGGAGGCCTTCAGTCTGTTGGTGTCAGTGGAAAGAGAATGGATTTATACAAAGAATCTTAGAGTTCAGTCTTGAAGGAGTTTTTTTATCTTTATCTGGCAATAAGCAAAAATTTCATTTGTATTTTTTCTTAAAAAAAGGGCCTAGCTTAAAAAGATGTAAATGCAATGACATATTATAGAGACAACTAAAGATCCTTTTCCCCCCCACCCTCTTTCATTTTTTTTTTTTTTTTTGGTCTTCCTCAGAGGTAACTGCTCTTAGGGTTTGTCCTTATTGTCCATGGTTTTTTGCTGTTACAGCACAGATATGTGCTGCATGGAAAGTCTTGATCATCTATGCGTCTACACATACTTTTTTTCCAGCTTCTCCAAAAAAAGAAAAATGGTGGGGGGGAACTCTATTCCGTATACCACATTTTAGTGTTGATACGTTTTTAATTTGATTTATTCATGTTGACTATTGTGTATTATTTCAGTAAGGACTAGATAACAGTGCAGTGTATTTTTAATTCTACCATTGTCCCCATTTTTAGTTTTCACTTGAGTTTTTTTGCTGTTAGAAATGCTGCTACATTAGACAATATTTCATGTCCAAGACTTTCTGAATTTCACATCTGCAAGCAGTGTAATGACATTTAATTGATAATTACTTCATTTACCAGAGCAAGTGAATTCTTTCAAATAGCTAAATTCACATCTGTGGACATAGGGCTACACAACATGGCTCCCTCAGTTCAAGTATTAGAGGTTAATTTAAAGAGAATTGGAAATGTTTTTGATGTACAATTTTGCCTCTTTGAATTCTTTATTTTTCCTATTGAGGGATTTTAATCTTACTGTATACTTAAAAAAAATTGGCATATTCCTTAGTTGTTCCACATCCTTGTCAGCACTTGTTATTATCAGAATTTAAAATTTTTTGCCAGTCTCACGAATATGAAATTGAATCTTACTGCCATTTTAATTTGTCTTCCCCTACCTATTAGTTGAGCATCTTTTCATGTTTTGTGACTCGTCCATTTTCTTGTGTGAATTGTGTATATGCGCACATATGCCCTATTTCATTGGACTGTATCTCTTGGTATTTCTTCTAAGTATTCAGAGGCTAATAATTCTTATTTGGCCATTTGTGATGCAAAAATCTTTCAGTCTGTGGCTTATTGTTTAACTTCATTTGTGGTCTTTCATTGTGTAGAAGTTTTTATTTCAATGCCAAATATTTGATTTTTTTATTACTGCATAAAATGCATTTTTAATCTTAAATCTTTCCCTCCTCTAATTACAGGCATTTCCCCAACTATTTTTTTCATATTGGAGTCTTTAATCATTTTGTAAATTGTTTTCCAGGGATGGTATTTGCCTCTGCTTCCTTGTGGAGCGGTTAATCCTGTTCCTCTATTCCAGGGGTCAACAAACTAACCCTGATGGGCTAACTCCTGCCTACTGCCTGTTTTTCAAAACTAGCATTTTATTGGATCTGTATCTGTGCTGTGCTACAAGAGCCAAGTTGAGTTGTTGCCTCAGGGATTGAATGACCTGCAAAGCCTAAAATATGAATTTGTGGCCCTTTGCAGAAAAGTCTGCGGGATTCTGGTCTGAGAGAGGCATGTATAATAGAGAAGAAAAGTCACTCTCATTTCCTACAGTGGCAGTCAGGGGGAAACAGAGGAAATTAAACTAAAGTTAGTTAAAAGGAAAAAAAATATTTTGGACATATTATAAAATACAGATTTTGTTCTTAGATTATTATAGGAAAATTTCTCTCAACCCAAGCAGAGCAAAGGGGAGAGACCCGTGAATCCTCTGAAGTTGTGGCAGCAGTTTTGTGTCAGGCAGCTGTGTCCTTTGTGCAGGAGAGGCATATAGCACTTGTGAGCTTCTCAGGGGGACTGGGATGTAAAATGGTAAAGAACTGCTGGTTCTTACATTTTATTTCTGCCCTCTTCTGTAGGTAGAGGGGAAACGTTTTGCCTTAAAATTTTATGCTTTTGTCACCTAAAACATGGAATGTGAAGAATTTTCTTGCCAGACCAGACCCATGGAAACTGTGTGGGTGGTAGGAGGGAAGAGTTCTAATTCTGTCTTCAGAATTTTAATAGCCACCATTAAGATTACTTTTAACTTCAGCTTGACCTACTAACATTTTGATTTTTTTTTTGTAATGTAAGAAGAGAATTTCTTCTAAGGCTGAAATGAAGGTTTAATACATTTTGCAGAATATATTTTATGTTTAAAAAGCAATATTTTCTGATGATCACAGATCACTTATCACTTTTTGAATTTGATTGCATTATAAAATTGTAAGTCAGAAAAAATTCATTGTTTTATTGTCAGATTTTGTGTGTGTTTGGATTCTAAAGTTTTTGTGGTTCTTTAAAATTGATGGCACATGCTCTTCAGCTTTATTAATTCATTTCCACTAATGCAGAGCTTGTGGTAATTCAGATGGAATGGGTTGAATTCTTTATAGTATAAATTAATAGTTATTTTAGAGCCTAGGTTCTCATGTATCTTTTAATTCTATAGAAACACCTATTTCTACTCAAGTAAGTGACATCCTAACTGTAGCCCATTTATATTGATGACATTTTACTAAGGAACATCTACATTTTCCCATCCATTTGTCTGTATCCTTTCTGAAATGGATAAAAATAGTTGATGAAAGAAAAATAAGGGGAAGCACTAATTTGGAAATACCCGTGGAAGGCCAGCCCAAATTACGATGATTTAAGATTTTCAGTAATTGAGAGAAATGTGATGATAAAAACTTTAAGTATATAGAGTAATTCATGTTTTATTACCACAGTGTTGCATTTATAGAGATAAATAAATGGGCTACACTAGGCCTGGGCTGAATTATTCTATATATGTGAAACCACTGACATAATACTACTTTCAAAATAGCCCAGACACCAGACTTTTAAAAATAAATCCAGAATGACCTTCTCTCTTTTAGCAGTTGGAAACTAATACCTCCAAGATGTCTGGACATTCACCTTTGTGTGGGGTTTGGAGTTTGGACCTTGCACAGTTAGATTTAGGAGGACACAGGCAGTTGATGTTAGAGGTACTGGGAAGAGGGAGACTAGGGTGAGTCCTGCTGCGATGTGGGCTGGGCTCTGAGCATTAGTAGAAGAACCTTCAGCACAGAGGTGTTTGCAGACTTGGTTCATCTCCTTTGCATTCCTGATGTTTTGGAGCAGTTGCCTCCTCTCTTCTTTTTTCTAAGCTGTAGGGAATCTAGGGAAAGGCCCATTCACCCCAAAAATCCAAGTCTTTATCAAGAAGGGGCACCCCACAACCCTTTCCAGGCAACAGCGTATGGTCCAGGCACCATAGGGCTGGCTTCCCCATCTCTTGGAATCTTCTCGCACTAACCTTCAAAGTGCTAGGTTTATTTCTTTCAGGAAGGTGACATTTCCTAATGTTCAGCCTTAGATTATTGTGTTTCTAGGGAGGTGGCTGTTTGGCCTACATTGTTGTTTCTTTTACTTCATGCATTTGAGCCCTGGAAGGAAGAGGTTAAATGGGCTGAGAGTGAGAAGACATGCGGGATAGAATTCCTTGCTGTTTTTGAAGTTTTTTTTTAACTCCTTTTGAGAATGACAGTTTATAAAACAGTCTTTTTCTCCCCTTTTCTTTGATTTAAAAAATGTTATCTGTGGTGTAGCATTTAGTAGATATGTTTTTGATAATCATCCAGTTTCATGAACTTTTAAGCCAGTATTGATAAGGTAATATGTAAAGTCAAAATACACCTGCTGTATGAAGGGTGCCTGGCTTGTTTCAAGCGTGGAGTGCATGGGCAGGTACTGTTCATTGATTGGATCGCTGTATTTTATGAAAATATGAACAGTGAAAATAAAAGGTTTCTTTTTAAAACCCACATGATGTATGTTTTAATACTAGATTTTGGAGTGGGTCTACATAACTAGTACAAATACTTAAAACTTTTCTCTTTATTAACAAAAGGACCATGTCTCTGGCCTCCCGTTATTTCTGTATTCTGCAGTCTCCACTTGGTTTGGTTTATCAGAGATGGCTTTTTGTCCCTAGAGCGGAGTCTTGGTTGCGGCATCTCTGGGATCATGGCTGCCTGGTAGTTTTCTGCACTTCCAGATGGGTGGATGTGCAGGAGATGCAATTTTTTTAAAAGATTTTTTTATTTATACATACAAGCTGAGGTACAGGCCAGAGGTGTGGGGTGGCGAGAGGGGTCACCAGAGACGGAGCGGGTAGCAGAACAGGCAGATCAGAAATACACTGCTGAGGGGAGCAGCGGGCGAGGCAGGAGAGGTCTGCCGCGCCATGTGGGATTCTCCCCGGCCGGGCGTCGAACTCGCGTCGCTGCTGCCGACAGCTCCACAGCGCAACGCTTAATTGCTGCGCCACTGTGGAGGCCCCGGAGATGCAATTTTTAAAGAGGATCTTGGTGTTTCAGCCAATTTTGAATTTACAAGAATGGACTAGATACTCAAAACAAGGAAAAGGATACTTTGTACGTTTTCTCTAAGCGTTCTCATATGAGAAGGCAGGGTCCATATTTTCATCTTGATATTTTATCCATTTAATTACTGAAACCACTGGCAATGTGGCTGAGGAGAGGAGATAAAAACTATCAGACTGACCTTGTGTCAGTCCCGCTGAACTCTGCTGAGACAGATTGGGTTTTATTACTTTATGATTCACATAGAACCGAATCCTTGAAACCTTTCTTCCCAACCTTCTCCAAAATGAGTGACTCTCTGTTAACCCAAACACATTCCTTTTTCTACATATGTGAGCATTTTATATAAACCTGTTCTGGTATATGTTTCTCGTTCACAAGCCGCGTGTTATTTGACAGGTGTTCTAAAGCTCTTTGCTCTGGCAGTGAACCAAGATGACAGAGCAATAATGATTTCGAAGGTGCCATTCCCTCCTTGTTAAGAGACAGAAAAGTGTGAAGTTATTAACCACTATTCACCAGTGGCATAGAATTGGCATAAGGTTTAATTGTCTGGTTCTCTAGTCAGTCAGCATAGGTAATTTCCCAGATAATAATACCACTCTTAAGGAAAGTATCATACAATTTCTTAAGGAAAATATCATACAAGTCTCCTTTTTTCTTCCACATTCTCCTCTAACCCAGCTTTCCACAAATTGCAGATACAGATGGACTGAAGAGAAAGGGTCACTAGGAAACCCAAATCTCATCTGCCCAGGTAACAGATTTATAGGTGATGCGGCCACACTCAGCAGCCTTGCAGGTTACCCATCCCCCCAAATGGATCAGCTGTCCCAGTGTCTGAATCTGATAGTGTGCAAGATGTCACTGTACTGTCTCCTTCCTTCAGCCATGCTGGGTGCATTATTGCTAATTGGAAGGCCCTGCCTTCGGCAGCCGCTGTCTTCTGCTGATTTGAGCAGCAGCAGTACAGCCAGGCCCTTGAAAGACACATCCGTCGACCAATTTAAAAACAAAACAAGCCTGTTGGGTTTATTAGGACTCAGGACTGGTTAACTGAGAGATGGCTCATAGAATTAGTGCCTTATATTTGTGTGTTACCATTTTCACAGGCAGTGTGAGCTTCTGTTAATTTGCTGTATCATAAATACTGTGTTAAATTACAGGGAGCCGAGTCTGGTAAGTTGTGGGAGTTTTGGAAGGCAGAGAGAAGAATGGCTTTATGTATGTGTATGTGTTAAGAAGCTGTTTGATTTGAAGCCAAGGGATTCCTGAGCCCCGTAGTCATCGGTTCAGAGACCTGCCTACTTTGAAATTTGGTGCTAGTGTCGGGTTGTGCAGCTGTCGGAGCGTCCTCTTCCTTATTAGTTTTTGTGGTTGATTTGACTTGCGTCCTCTTTAAACTTTGAGTGTGGCTCAAAATTTAAAAAAATCGTTTTGAAAACTCACCCCCTTTAAAAAGCAAAATGAAATGGAAGGTAACTAGAAAGGGAATTTCTACCTGTATTTTTATTATTTTTTAATAATCATCACTTTATTTTTGCATAGAACTGGGGTGTAGGCCAGAGGTACAGGAGGTGAGAGCATTCGCCAGAGACAGAGTGGGGAGCAGAGAAGGTGAATTTACTGAAATACACTGGAGCAGCGGGCGAGACAGGAGAGGTCTGCTGCGCCATATGTGAGTTAGCTTCCTGGACTGGGATTGAACTCAGGCCATAGTGGTGATAGGCTGAGACTTAACCCCTAAGCCATCAGGGAGGCCCTCTACCCATATTTTTAAAGGAGCAACATGAGTAGTTTGTAGGAATGGTTTATGGGCAGTTCTTTACAGGCGTGGGTTTTGTTTTCTAACACCTATTTTTATTAGCTTTGCTGTTTTACGTTTAACAGGGTTGCTTTTTTGAGGCCTGTGATGAGGTTTTTAGTCTTAGGGCTAAGAGTTGAGTGGGGATGGGAGTGGAGCAAACGTACTCAGTTTCTTTCAGAATTTCAAGTGTTAGACCTTTGACTCTATTTATTTCAGGGGCCTTTTTGCCCCTGCTGACATAACCACACATCATATTTTCAGCTCTGAGCAAGGAAGATGGTATGTCTTCTGCAGGCAGGGTGGAGGACTGTTGAGGAAGAAGGACTTGAGGAAAGCAATAAACTCATGGGCTAAGTGCATTATTCTTCAGGCCGTATGTGATGTGTCTGTGTGCTGGCCAGCAGGGCAGAGCATGTGTTCTGCTTAAATGGAACTGTGACACGATGTGATGGATAGCCAATAACTGAATGACAGGAACAATCTGGGATTTCTTTTTTAGTGATGTCCTGATGGGGTGAAACAAGTTGTTTTGAGGAGATTGGCTTAGAATGGGTGAATATATTCAATTACTGATTCTTGCCTCTTAGCTGGAAGTTTTTCAGGTATTCTTTTCTGAGTGTATCGTGGAGGGAAATGGAGACAAATGACATTGCTTGTGACCTGCAGGCTTGAGATGAAAGCCTTAGGTAGTGATTCCAATAGAATTAGAGCTAGAGCTAAGGAGGCCAAACTCGTGATTACTTACTAGTAAACAGGAGAAAGGATCTTCTGGAAATGCAACACCCACACAGCGAGGCGTAAGTGTGCTCTGGAGAAAGTCTGGGCTGGAAACCAAGGGCACCACCTCACCTGCCCGCTTGTTTGCTGTGCTTGGCTCTGAGCAAGATGCTCAGTCCGAGCCTATGTATTTTCACTTGTCAGAGGGCGCTGGATGGTGGTGACTAGGGCTGAGCGCGCTGCAGACAAAGCTCCTTAACCCAGGCCAGCCTGATACTATTGTTTTTTTATGAGAACCTAGAGAAAGGCACCCAGCCCCTGTCAGTGTCGGGCATGGTGTTGGTGTCTGGGGGATGCAGTGGTAAATTTTAAGTATTCAAGGACTTTGTCTTCATGGAGTGTTTAGTCATTAAGCAAATGGCTGAATGAGTAATTTTACCATTCCAAGAGAAAATAAGCGCTAAGAAAATGAATAGGAGTTTCTGAGTGCTGGTATCAAGGGCACTCTGAAGAAGCAGACAGCCTAGGGTGAAGAATCAGGTTTCCTGTGCCAGTGCCATGAGCTGAGATATCTGAGAAGTGCGCACGAGTTAACTAGCTAGAGGGTGGCAGGGATAAGGATCGGTGTTCCAAAGTGAGGGGTGCCGGTGTTCCAGAGTGAGGGGTGCCGTGCAAGGGCTCCTGTGGGGGGCCAGGAACCGGGGGGGGGGGGAGTTTCCTGTAGCTATAGTGTTGAAAAGAAAAGGAGAGGGGAGGGGAGGGAAGTGTGGCTGGAGAGGGCTTGCAGGCCATGGTGAACAGGGGCAGACATGAGCGGGTTCTATGTGGTCATGGAGGGATGGGCTCCCGTTTGCATTTTGGGAAGATGACCCGGAGCTGAATGAGTTGGACAGGTCAGAGTGGGGGGTGGGGAACGGATTGTTAAGTAGGCTCTTACTAAAGTATTCCTCAAGTGATGGTGGTAGCTTGGCCGTTGTGATGGTAGTTGGGAGAGGGCGGGATATGGGCATCAGATTTAACAAGAAAAACCCCGGCAAAACCTGGTGGACTTAAGATGGGGACTGTGTCCAGATCAACTCCTGGCTGTTTGACTTGTGCACAAAGGTGGATTGGGGGAAGAGCACTAAGATGGCTGGATTTAGGGGTGCAGGGATAGGGGGAGATGCCTTCAGCTTACATTTGTATTCATGTACTCTTAAGAGTTGGATGTTCTTAAGTGTTACGTTTGCTCATTCAGTTTTACTAAACTAAGTCCAGGCAGCAGGAGTGTTTTTTCATGTCTTTCAGCAACAGCTAGTGGAATGCTTTAAAGTAGTGGGCACAAAGATGGCAAACACTATAAATATTTACAATATTTAACACTTTGTGGTCCGCTCACGTATTCACGTGTTCATCTAGTCTCCGGTTTTTCACGCCACGGTGGATTTATTTGGAACTATTAGGGTCTATTTCTTTGATCGTACTCAGTCTAGAAGCTTTAATCTCTATGCATTTAAAATTTCATTAAAATATATCCAGTAGTTCAGGAGCTGTGTGTGTTTTATTGAATGCTTATGCCATTCATGCGGTGGCACGGAAAATAGCCGGCACACAAAGTGTTAAGAAGTCCTGTCTTTCCTAACATTTTCTTCTCCCCCAGCCCTAAGATCCAGTTATTTGTAAGGCCCGCGACCGTCACAATTTTCAGGCTGCCGCTGCTGCCCTCTCGCCCTGCTTGCTTCCGACCGCAGTCACCGCAGGCCAGGACCACCCTGCTTTTGATGCCTCCGTCTACTCTTGCTACTGATAATCCATTCTCAGCATAGTAGGTGATGGGTATTTTTGATTAAATCAGTTCATTTCCAGCGCCTTCCCTTCTCAGTTTACCCTGGCCCCCCAAGATCCTATATGGTTTGCCTTATCACTCCTGTTGCCTTTTCTGGTATCAACCCACTGCCTTCCCCACCTTGACTTTGGTCCTCCGTGGACCACCATTTTCTTTTAGTTCTGTACCCACATTGAATTCTGTCCCTCCGTAGGGCCCTTGTGTACCTGGGCTCCTCCCCCCCATTATTTTCCCATTATTTGTTACAGAGTAAAATAAACATATCCATGTGGCCATCTCTCAGAAGATTTTATTGTAATTGCTTCACTGTAAATTATATTTGGAGATACCTATTAGAGGGAAAAATACAGCTATAGTTAAGCGCCGTGTTAGTGCTTCCTAATTGACTCTTTTCACTTTAGGGTGCGTTAGCTCCTCCCCCCCCCCCCCCCCCCCGCCCTCAGTTTGGGATTGGGTAGCAGTTATGAACTTCCAGAGAATGAGGACCTGGTCTCACTTTCTCCTCTTGTATGTAAATAGTAAAAAATTAGGCACACAGATCAATTAGGGATAATAATAATAGCAGATGTATTAAGCATTTAATGCTTGTCCGACACTGTTTTAAGTACCGTGTTCTAAGCTCTGCCTGACTGAGGCCGGTCAGCATAGGGTTTTATGCTATGATCTCCGTTTTAGAAGTGAGGAGTGTGAAGTGCAGAGAATGTCAGTAACTTGCCCAGTTACAGGATTAGTGAACCACGGAGCCATAGTTCAAATCCAGGCAGTCTGAGCCTTCTTAATTGCTGCAGGGAGTAGCGCTTGCATTTCTTCACTTTGTCTATGCATCAGGCCTCATGAGATGGGAAAAATAGTGTGATTTTTTTTTTCACAGCGCTTGGAACCATTTTTGTTTGAAAGGATGGCGGCCAATTAACATGTATCATTCTGGGTTGGTTAATGTTTGCTGCCATTTGATAGAGTGTCTAAGAGCTTTGATTCTCCTTGTACTTCAGTCTTTGACACCATCCATAAAGAAATTGGAATGTTCATAATCGTGGCTCTAGGAATGGAATTCTTAGGGAAGACAATCGGGGAAGCAAGTGTGGGAAGCCAGGGATGAGGAGGGTGCATCTTTCTGTCGTTCGTGGTGGATGGAATAAATGGGGGCAGTAGCACCCACCGTAGCTGAAATGGGGATGACTCTGGAGCTTGTCTTGGCATAGCTTGTCTGTGGCCCTCCCTGCCTGTTAGAGTGGTGAAGGTCATAGAGTGTTTGCCATACGTAGAATAAACAAATAGATTCAGAAAATGTATTCAGTAATCTTTGCTTGATGAGCAGAAGCTAGCAGTTGTTTAAAACAAATGAAGGGGATAAAAACTCTCCTAACTTTTATTTACCAATCAGATTGCAAAGGAAAAAATAGCCTATTTTTAGACCGAGGCTCCAATTATGCTAAGCCTTGAAGATAATGAAACAGTCTGACACAAAAGAGTGTGGTGACGCAAGTTTGTGTGGTGAAATTCCAAGACATTCACTGACTTTTTAGGATTCTGCACAGTGAATATTAAGCTCCTAAAATGTTTGTTGCCCGGAAACAGTGCTTTATTCTCTTGCATGCAGTGTAATGAAGTGAACCTGTGTTGTAATTTGTTTCTTGCAGGGAAAGGGAGAATTAGCACACATCATCTATCCCTGCATCCCATCTTTGGCCTCTTGTGTGTCCCTTTTATTTGCTGAAGCCACCAAGTCATGCTATTGCGAACACTGCATGCTGCCTCCCGTTGCAGTCACTCTTGTTTGGTCTAACATTCTGCACAATGAGAGTTTCCTGCTTTTCCATTAATTTTATATTGTCAATTTGGCAGAATTTGTGGGCTCCCCTTCCTCACCTCTTTCGTTCTGTGTAAAATTGCCCTTAACTTTTCTGCTCCTGTTCTTTCTTAATCATGTCCGGTGACATCTTTCTTGGAACAAGTTAGTTGGGGGATGTAAGTGAAATGTGTGCTGGCACAGGGCTTCATAGGCTGGCCTAGTGGGGGTTGGCTGTTTGTGCTCTTCCAGACTCACGTTGCCTTTCCATTGACAAGTTTGGTCATGGACTTCTGGGTTTTCCCTCTGCCTGTCCTTGTCTTTCTGAAAATGAACCTAGAGTGCTCATATGATGGAAAGAAAGTACAAGGTATTCTTCCAAGGCCACATGTTTTATCACCCCCTGATTTCTGCTGTCTCTGAGTCCTAAGGAATTGACTTCCCAGCACCAGGAGGTCTGCCATTTTGCAGTTAGCCTCAGAGTTTTTTTTTAAAGATTTATTTATTTATGCATACAAGCAGGGGTACAGGCCAGAGGCGCGGGGCGGCGAGATGGTTCACCAGAGACAGAGTGGGGAGCAGAACAGGCAGATCGAGGGAAACACACTGCTGAGGGGAGCAGCGGGCGAGGCAGGAGGGGTCTGCTGTGCCTTGTGGGAAACTCCCCAGCCGGGTGTTGAATTCACTTCGCTGCTGCCGACAGCTCCACAGCGCAGCGCTTAACGCTGCGCCACCGGGGAGGCCCCTCAGAGTTTTCTTTTTCGCCGCCACTCTAAGAACTAGCGGGAGAACAGAAGGAAAGATCATCCCGCCAAGAGGCCAAAGCTTCTGGCACTGTTGGTTTATGGAGAGATTTGATGCAGTGGGGAGGGAATGGCTTGTGAAAGAAATAAAAGAACTCATTCTTGTGGCTGTGGTGGCATAACTGAAAACATGAAGTAGCATTCAGGTGACTGATAAGGACAGTGTGCTTGCGTGAAGTGGCAGCTAGCAAATGTCTCTGGCTGGCTGCCTGCTGGCCACGTGCAGTACCTACTCTTTTCATTTATTTTAACCTCTCACAACCCTGTAGGTTGGGCAAGGGATATTCCTTTTCATAAATGAGGAAAAAGTCTTGAAGGGATTAAGTGAATTGCCAAGGTTTCTTTACTTGTCAGTGACTAAAATAAATATGGCTTCTTATATCCACGCCATGCCTCTGGAACACAGGTAACACAGACAGCAGCATTGGTGAGTAAATGCTGGTGGTCCGGCCAATGAAAAAGCTGTCATGGCTTTTTGTTACTATGCTTCAGTAGCTTCATTTTTAAAAAAATTGTAGATGGGCCACACTAAATTCACTCGTTTGGCCTACAGTGTAGTATGTAGACATAGTATTGAATTAGAGATACAAGGCTGAGTGAGACAGTGATCCCTGATAGTAGTCTAGTGGAGTGATCTGTCATTGAATTCTGTACCATATGAATAAGGTATGTTAAAAGAAAGGAAGAAAGATTAGCATTACCTGGGGCTAGAGAATGATGTCTACATTCATAGATTAATTTCTGATCTCAGATTCATTGCTTTTTTGGTCTTTGCTGGGATTTTCTCAGAGGTATGGATTGTTTTTATAGGGGTGAAGCCCAAGAGGAACCTTATATTATGGTATCACAATCTTGGGGACCTTTCTTAATGGCCTTTAGTTTTTGGTACATGAGGAGTCTTCTATTTCAGTGGTCATTAAACTTTTTCTTAATTTTAAATTTCTTCAGCTGTACCTTTCTCACCCCCTTCTCTGACCCCGGAGGGCAGAAGGGGTTCTTATGCAGCTCAGCATGTAGTTGACACTCACAGTTTTACATTGTTGCAAGGCAACAGAACTTGAAATCTTTCTGAATTAAAATTCATTTTGATCTTTTGGGAAGGGGCTAAGAGGAGATTCATTTTTGCAGGTTATGAAGCTACTTTTCTCACCTCAACAGCAATACCAAAAATGATAGATAAACCATAAAGTGTAAATCAAAGTCCAAGAGAAGCGAAAAATATCTCAAAGGTTCTTTTATAAATATCATCTCCTAAGCAAGGAACATTACATGTCAGCCCAGAATGCTGAAGGTACTTGTGGTTCCTAGTTCCATGCCTCACCCTCGACATATATGTGTCCAGTGAAGAATAGCGCCTTTATGAAACCACTGTTGGGAATCTGAGGAATTCTGGATAATAGGTGTTCTGGAGTCTGCCCCACGTGGAGACCTCCTCCCTTTCCCAGAACAGATCAATCTGCAGGTCTATTTGATCATAATAAGATGGGAATGGTAGGGAGGACGTTGAGAATGAAAGATCAGTCAGAATGTTTCACACGCTCTCAATTCCCTAGTAAACACTGTATAAGCAGTACTTGGACGTTGCCCTTAGCCTGAAGGTGGGATCTTTAGCATTTCGTACAACAAAAGATGGCAAATCTTTCAGTGCTTCTTTCAGGGCAGAAATAGCAGGGTCATTGAGTCATAACTCTTGTAATTTGGAAATGCAAATTACATATAACCACATCATGATTTTCTTGCGGTTTTCCGTCTAGCAGACCAAAGACAGCAAGTGTTGATTCTATTTTTTAAAAGGTGAACTCTAGAAAATTACAGACTAGTGAGCTATACAATACAATTCTATAAAAATTGCCAAGTAGTTGTTTTTCAGCATTTTATGGCGATCACCAAGGCTCAGTATTGGTTCACCAAGAACAAGTAGTGTCATTAATTTTATTTTTCGTTTTAGGCTTAATATTAGGTTGAACCACATGAAAGTGCTAGTTTTGAAAGTCAAAAGCAGCTGAATGTCAGCAATTTCATATGCTTCATCCTAAGTTTTTATTATGTTGTTTTTGATAATAAAATTAATACATGTTCATTGTAGCATACTTAAAAAATAGAGGAAAGTGAAATTTACTCATAATCTAACAATCTAATTTTATGCCTTTCTATCCGTCTTTCCCAATATGATGTTTTTAAGAATACTATTTTTTAAACATAAATTAGGCTACAGTTCATTTTTGTGCATTGTTTGGTTATTTATATTGACTCTATCATAAACACTTACCTGTAGTTAGATATTTATAGGAATTTAATTTTTACTATTATGATTTCACCAGGTAGAGACCACATAATTTACCTATATTGCTATTTTAAGACATTTCTATTGTTCCTAGTGTTTTACGACTTTATAAATAGTGCTGTAATAAACATCTACATGAATCTTGGTCCATATCTGATTACTTCCTTAGTATAAATTATCAAAAGTGTAATTTTTAGGTTAAAGGTTTTGAACTCTTAAAACATATTTCCAAGTTATTTTAACATAGAGCATATACCCTTCTCTGCTTCTGCCAACATTGTAAAGAGAACCCACCTTACTACAACATCACACAACTAGCTATTAACTTCTAAAACTAACAGACGAAAACAGGATAGGTCAATTTTGTTTTTCTGCCTCTGATCAGTCTCTACTAAATAAGATCAGATCAGACAATCCGATTTTATCAAGGGTCTTGACAAAGTTACTTTTAGTATCAGTATGGCCCAGTCAAAACAGTGTGAGCTAAATGCAAATAAAATTGAGAGATCTCTAGTTAGCCGAACAGCTAGACCCTAGGAAGGTTTTATTAGGGGTTATTGTCAACATCTCTGTTTTTTTAAACATTCTTTTTTTTAAGATTTATTTACTTTTGCATACAAGCTGGGGTGCAGGCGAGAGGTGTGGGGCGGTGAGAGGGTTCACCAGAGACAGAGTGGGGAGCAGAACAGGCAGATCGACGGAAATACACTGCTGAGGGGAGCAGCGGGGGAGGCAGGAGAGGTCTACTGCACCATGTGGGACTCTCCCTGGCCTGGGATCGAACTCGTGCTGCAGCCACCGACAGCTCCACAGCGCTGCGCTTAACCCATTGTGCCACCAGGGAGGCCCTGTCAACATCTCTATTAACAATTGGTGGTGAGGCTCAGTGGTTCTACCTGACCAACAATATTTGTAGAGATTTTGATGAAAACAACATTGGATAAGCAGATTTGCAGATAGGTTACTAAGCTGAGAGAGATGAGTATGAGTTCTTTGCCTACCAGACTGTGGACTCTTTACACATGGGACCAGAGTACTGAGAGCATGTCTCTGGATCAGCTGCGTGGCCTTCTGCAAAGTTACCTAACCTTTCTGTGCCACAGTTTTCTCACCTCTTTAAGTTGGAAATCAATAGAATACTTCCCTCCTGTGTTTGCAACAGTCAATGAGTTATTAAATGCGAAAGTACTGGGCCTCCCCGGTGGCGCAGCGGTTAAGCGCTGCACTGTGGAGCTGTCGGCAGCGGCGACGCGAGTTCGACGCCCGCCCGGGGAGAATCCCACATGGCGTGGCAGACCTCTCCTGCCTCACCCGCTGCTCCCCTCAGCAGTGTATTTCTGATCTGCCTGTTCTGCTACCCGCTCTGTCTCTGGTGAACCCTCTCGCCGCCCCACGCCTCTGGCCTGTACCCCAACTTGTATGTATAAATAAAAAAATAAATCTTTAAAAAAAATGCGAAAGTACTGAGGGCAGTTTCTGGCCCTTACTCAGTGATCAATACTCAGTGCTGTTGCTGTTGATATGGTAGAGAACATAGAGTTTTAAATGAATGAAGGAATCAACACCATGAAAACTTTGTAGGCCAGCAGAATGGGCCCACATAGCAAATGAAATGCGCTGGACAGGTCTTGTAAATATTAGACTCATGTAAAGAAAGGGCTGAGATTTATACTGTGTAGCTCCAGAAAGTCGAGATGTGGTTAGTTGATGCAAATTAGTAATAAGGGACTTTTATTAAATAGTGGCATTGCCCATTGGAAGAATTTAAGCAGAAGTTTGAATACTGGAAAAGGTAAGTCTTCTTTGGATCAGAGGTTAGATAGACTAGATGACCTCTGATGTCCTTGTCAGTGCTGGTCCTGTGCTTCTGCGTGGAATATGTGGGATTATCCAAAAACATGTAGTAAGGCCCCATGAGTGCATCTTTGGAAGGGTTGATGCTGCTAATCCGTGCCCATCCTTACCCTCCCTGCTTCAGTTTCTTTCACCTGTTGCCCGGCAGCAGCTCATTCCATTTGACGCAGCCTACAGTCTAGTTTGGTGTCCCAGGCTGCCCCCTCCTCAGCAGCAATGCCTACGGGATGAGTATTTGAAATGAGGGCACATTTTTCATCAACGTATAAGAAAATTGTTGTTGATATCTAGGATCCTTAAAAAGAAAAAAAGGTTTTGTCCATGGATGTACTGTTGTAGCTGTAGAACGGGGTTGAGGGCAGACTTTACCTTTTGCTCAGGAGGTCTGGGCTCTGAGTTCCTGCACTTGCCTGGTTTCTCCCCTAAGTGCTGCCTCAATATTCTAATCCTCTCGGGAGGGTCATTGAGCCCGCATTGTCCTACATTCTATTGGCTTGTGTACCTTAGATTGAGATGTTCTTAGGAGCTTTGATTCCTTGCCCTTAAATTTCTTAAAGGTAACCTCAACATGAAGTTAGAACGCTGACTTGGGAGCCAAAGCAACTGCTTGCTTTCTTAGGGTTCTTTGCCGAATGATTTCTGACATGTCTTGTCATTGTTTTGTGCTGTTCTCCCCACTTAGAATATTTGGAGCATTGGCTTTTTGCCACACTTGTCAGGGATTTATGGGAGTTAATGACACGTAGTATATAAAGCGCTTTGAGATTCCTTCATACAACTTGGTATTATCTTGAAAGCAAGAGGTTTAACTGTTCATTTGTTAGATAACTAGTGGGATTTTTAAACAGATGTAATCATACCATGTCTATTCTTTAATGTATTAGGTGATATGCACAAACTTTACTGCTCAAATATTAAATGAAGTGCATTTTTTTCCTCCTGTCTTTATAAAACTCATTATTAGGGAGGCATTGGGAAAAATTAGGAGTCAAGGTTCTGAAAAGTTGTCCAGTCCTTGGCTTTGAGTGTTCTGACTTGTCCTTAGTTTTGCTTTTTGGCCGTCAGAAGGGACGAACTCACCGCACCCCTGCATCTTGCTGTCGGTAGCAGTGTGTTCTGTAGCTCGCCTTACAGAGGTGCTCACCAGGGTCTGCGCTGTGCAGTGCACACAGTCTAAAGAGTTGCGGCGCTTCATGTGCCAGGTGTAGTAATATGTTTTTGAAAAAGCATCTGTGGAATTTTACGGTGGATGTTCTTTTGTAGCCATATTAATTTTATTCCTTTTGAGTAGTATCTTTACCAGCCAGAATCTAGAGCACACAAAAGCATTTTCAGAGCCGTGTGAAACAGTGATGTACACATAGGGAGTGAGTGAACTCTGTGGGAATGGTTCTGATGCCTTCAAGACCTAGGATCTTGTTGCATGTATTTTGAACTAGGAGTGTTATGCCTGATGCCTTAAGGCTTTGCTTCTCCTTTTAATATTTAGAATTTATAAAATTCTAAGGTCCAAGTCATAGAGAGGAATAGGTCTGTGCTCACTCTTGTCCTTGTGTTGTGTTAATGTGCACAGTGTGAAACTCTGCACATGAGATATGGAATATATGCAGGATTTTTTTTAAAAAGACTACAAGCATTTGATTTATAGACTCATTCCATTTAGACTAACAGGAACCTAGGTCAGACCCCTTCATTTTGCCAGTGAGAAGAGGGAAGTCCAGTAGGGTCTCACTGAGCCAGACACAGGACTGCTGTGGAATCAAGGGGTCTCCCTCCCCACGCCAGAGCCCGTTGGATCACACCGTCCTGGAAACTGCCCTAGGCCACCGCTGCAGCATTTATCAAATGCCGACTCATCCGATAAGAAAATGACTCTGAGTAAAACAATGCCATTGTTGAGTCCATAGTCCCAGCAGGTTTTATCATTTGTATTAAGTAACTTCAGCTGTTCCATAGTCTTTGGAAAGTCTGAGCTGACTATATTTATTTTGTCCACCTTTTCCCCAGTTAACAGAAAGCTTACTCTCTTATTGCCACTTAAAAGTCATCTGGAAGACTCATGCTGACAATGTAATGCATGGTGAAGGAAGGGGGTAAAGTAGGAAAACATAATTATTGCATGCACGGTCTTTTTAAAGGCTCTTTTATCTTCCCTCTTCTATCTTTTCCCCAGCCTAGTTGGGTGGATCTGATTTGTATAGCCTTTTTTCCCCCTTTTCTTTTCTTAAATTGGGTAAGAGCTGCAAAACTATTAAGGAGAAGCTGTAAACTAGCAAAGCACGTAAAAGACGGTCGTTTGTGCCTTTCTCAACCTTGTTATAGATCTGTGGATAGTCTGGAGCTTACAAAACTGTACTTAAATATTTTCTATAATATAGGTTGAGGACAGATTTCTATTTGCTGTTGATAACTGTCAAAACAACTTCCCTAGAGCGATTGTCACAGAGTGCGGGGCCTCATTTTCCGATGGAGAAACTGCTTTGGTTTATCCTCACTGTTTTTACATGATTATTTCTTATTTTCTCAAGTGCTTATGACATTTAATAAATTTGTAGTTGAGAATTGTGGCAGCTAGTAAAGCAAGAAAAGGAAATTGGGCTCCTGGAAACTATTTAAATACAAACAAATGACAACAAAACTTAACTGGGAAGGATATGATTTTGAAATTGTGCGTGAAAGTGATCTCAGCCTAAGACAAGCCGAAACTGAATTTTTCTCATTCATTCTTTCCTTAACCAGAGTTGCTTTTCCTCAAACACAAGTAACTGTTTTGTTTAATCCCAGGGAATTGATTCACAGGGACTGATTCCCAGGAGTCCTTTATTTCATTTCTTGATGGGCAGTATTCTTGGGATTCAGTGTTCAAGGTCGCTGTTTTTCCAACGGTCTTCTAATGAATTCCAAGCTTTCTCAAAGCATATTTAAAAACTGGCACTAGTAATAGACCAACTTACAGTTTATGGTGCTTTTTTTTGCTTGTTTGTTTCTTGCTTTTGGCTTTAACTAAGTTAGGCTTCTTCTCTGGAGCATGAAATATAATACAAAAAAGTTTGACCAAAATAGCTTTGTAAGCCTCCTTGCTGTATGTATTCTGCTCACTGGGAAAATGTATGGCTAACTTTTAGTTACACCAAAAGCATTTTGAGCAACTAGCTTTGATATGTAGAACTAAAATTACTTAAATGCTAAGATTGTATGGTTTTGGAAAGAACTTTAATATTCAGCATTCTCTTTATATTATATGCCTTGTTAAGGCAGTGGAAAAAATATTCAGTAAATATTCAAGGAATAAACCTTTTTAATCTTTAATTTTTTTATTTTTAAAAGTTTACTTGTATGATTCTTTTTTTAATGTGCTTAAAAAAAGCACATATTTAACATCCTATCCATTTTTTTGTGTGTACAGCTTAGTAGTGATAAGCATATTCACATTGTTGAGACAGGTCTCCAGAACTTTTTCATCTTGCATGACTGAAATACTTTACCCAGTGATGAGCGACTTACTTTCCCCCTTGCTCCTAGCCCTAGCAACACCTTTCTACTTTCTGTTTCTATAAGTATGACTAGAAACAATATTCAGAGATAAATGGAGTCATACAGTATTTGTGTTTGTCTGGCTTTATTGATTTGGCATAGTGTTCTTAAGGTTCATTTGTATTGTAGTCCAGGATTTCCTTCCCTTTTCAAGGCTGAATAATGCTCCTTTGTGTGTATGCACTTCATTTTGTTTATCCTTTCACCCATTGATGGGCATCTGTGGGTTTCTCCTACCTCTTGACTGTGGTTATTACTCTTTAGTGTTTCTTGGATAATGCATTTTTGCTAGGTTAAAATCCAGCATAAATCTTGTAGCTAAATGTGTGTCGCTGAGTATAGCATATGGACAGAGGTATGTAAAATACCTGTGGATCTGAAGACTGAAAGGTATCCCTCCTAAAATTCTGTACTATTGATAGCGATTAAAATATACCTATTTTATGGCTATATTTTGGTTTTTTTTGATACATGCTTAAAATATGTTTTGAAATTGAATGTCAACTAGTTGACCCTGGAAGTTGCCAGGAAAGTTTTTGAGATTGTGCACTGTTAGCAGAAGAGGTTTTTATCCCAGACGTGTACTGCCTTAATTTTCTTGAAAGTGAAATTACCTATGAATTCTTCTGAAGAACTCATTTATAGTTTTTACTGTATGAGACTTACTGTCAATTATAAAATCATCTAGGTGAAGTTTGGTGAAGCATTGCGTCAGCAGCCTGACGGTGGAGGTGCAGCATGCCATTCATTGCCAATTGCTGTAGAGTAAGAAGTGGATATTTGCCTTTTGGAATCTTGGGAAGAGGACTATTTCCTTTGACTAATCCTCATTGAATCATTACGTGTGGAGAGAATGTTGAGCTTGCTTCTCTATAAGACATTTACTTAAGCTTCTTATTACCATTAATTGCCTCTATGGGCCAGAGGAAATGAGTGTGGGCAGGCAGTCAATTGGCTACTGATGTAAAGAGGAAGTGAAATGTAGGACTGGATTAATAGTTCAAGGTTGAAAGTACACACAATTAACAGTAATTTTATATGATCTTGTAAATAGTTGTCCATATACCTGATGTGAATAAGAATTAGTAATGCTAGGTCATAAGGGAAGCCTTACTTTAACATTTGTGTATGTTTTGGAAATAGAAAATAGGGTGATTTAAAGAACAAAATAAAGATGTTCCAGAGCTGGCAAGTAGCTTTATTTGATGTGATTTGTTATTAGGAATTACCCTTAACTAGAGTGGTCAGATAGTGTTAATAGTTGGTATCTTATGACAACAAGGTAGGAGCAGTTTATTATCTAACTTAGTTATGCTGCCACTTGATTATGAGTCTTAACCTTGTTGAAGCATAGGCTTATTTTGTGTTTGAAATATATTAAAAATAATTTGATTTTGAGAGCTTTTGAGAAGTTAACATAGCTGATGCTTACTGTCTTTTTCCTATGTGCTGGGCACTATTTGAAGTACTTTACTTACATTAGTTTATTAATCCTCATGGGACTATTATTTCTGTTTCACAGAAGAGGAAATGAGCTATAGAAGGCTAAATAATTTGCATGAGCTTATGCAGAGTGACAGCTTAGGTGTGAGCCCAGGTGTTTCACTCTAGGCCCACAGTTACCATTTTAATTACTGTGCTGTGTGACTCCATACTTGGTGTGTGAAAGGTCTCGGCACTCAGCGCATTGTGGGGTTTAAGCAAATGCTGGCAATATCTGTTAAACATCTTAGGGTGGCTGAGGAGGCTGTGAAAGTTTGCTGTAAAGGTGTGATAGGAAGATGTTGCTCTGGATGTCATTGATTTACCTAATTGACTTCAATCCAGGAATTGATTGGACACTGGTTTCTAATCTTGAGGTTAATTTGTCACTCTAAGAGAAACTGAAGAATGACTTTAGATAGTCACTGACATTTGTTAGTGTAGTGTGGTGCTAGAAAGCTTTTGTCCCCTGCTTTCAAAATAGTAGAACAACAGAATTTAGGAACTGAGCCTTACTTCATTTTACTATTTGAGGAAACAGGTGCAAGAATCTCATAGAGTTGCTAGAGCTGGAATTGATGTAATAGCTTACATGGCGCTACTGTTCTATCTAGGTGCGTTATAAAGTCATTAACTCTTCAGAACAAACCTATGGCATAGATGTTTTTCTCTACCCATTTTACAGATGAGGAAATCATGGTTATGCAACCTACCCAAAATAACCTGCACACCTAGGAAATAGTGGAGCTAGAGATTGTGCTCTTAACAACCCTACTAATGTAATTACTAACATAATGTAGTTGCCATCTATTTTTAGGGCAAAATGATTGAAATCAGTCATTTCTTATGGTTCAGTCTGATATTAATTGAGATCCTTCCGCAGTATTTCACCACCTTACCCTAATGGGAGTTTGTGGTTTTTACCAGTATTTGCATATTGAGGGCTTTTCCCAGGGCCCCCGGCCAGCTGAAAAAAGATGCTGTTGTTTTTAACATTTTTGCATGTGTCTCTAATGTGGGTTTTTTGTATCATTACTATTCATTTTTCCTCATGGGTCAGTGCCCCTCCCAGTGTCCTGTTGTGAGAGTGGAGACCCTTGTCACTGATACTCAGTGGACACCGTTCAGTCTTATATCACTGAGTGTGTCGTTGGCGATAGGTTTTTCTTGGATGTCTTTTTTCAAGTTGAATAAATTCCTTTCTATTCTTTCTTGAGAGTTTTATGAAATCAGGAATGGATATTGATTTAAAAAATGCCTTTCTTGTGTCTGTTGAGCATAAAGATTTATAAATTCTGTTTTTTATTTTGTTAATATGGTGGTTTATATCGATTGATTTTTCACTTGTCAGACCGACCTTGTATTCCTGGGAGAAGCCCTACTTGGTCATGATCCGCTATCCTTTTTATGTATTTTTGGATTTGATTTGCTGAAGTGTTTAGAATTTTTATGTTTATTGTTCACAAGACATATTGGTCTTAAGTTTTCTTTTCATGTGATACCTATGTAAGTCTCAGACCAGGGCAATACTAGTCTCTTAGACTACACTGGGAAGTATTCCGTCCTTTTCAGTTTCTGGGAAAGTTTGTGTAGAATTGGTATTTCTCCCTTTAACCCTTTGCACTCCGCTGTCCCCTCTCAGGGGACATCGGAATTCTAGCATATCACTCGGATGTCCCCTCTCAGGGGACATTGCAGTTTATTAGTGATTACGGGGAATTGAGTTATTTCAATGCAACTTTTTGAGACATGCATGTTTCCCTGAAGTTTTATCTTGAAATGGCACAAGAAATTAAATCAAAATATCGTAAAATTACTAAGATATATACAAGAAATGTCAGC
>PVIJ01003248.1:0-103662 GCA_004024925.1 Scalopus aquaticus
GCCGCCGCCGCCGCCGCCGCCGCCGCCGCCGCCGCCGCTGCTTCGCGGGCTGGAGGCCCGGGCGACCGGCGCGGAGCTGCGGGTGGGGCCTTCGTGGCGCGGCTGAGCGGGCCGGGAGGCCGGGATGGAGCCCCGCGGAGGTGGGCGGCGGGCGCGGCGCGGCGCGGCGCGGGCGGGGCGGGCGGGCCGGCCGGCGGCGCGCAGCAGCGTTCGCTCTCCCCTAGCGGCCTGATCGGCGCGGCCTCGCGCGGACCTCGGCTCGCGGGCGGCGGCGGCCTGGGCGCCCGCGGACATGGCTCACCTCCGCGGCTTCGCCAGCCAGGTAGGGGCGGCGCGGCGCGGCGCGGCGGCCTGGCGGGGCGGGGCGGGGCCGGGCGCGCCGGGAGCTGGGGCTGCGGGGGCTGCTGGCGGCGCGGCCCGCCCGGCAGGTGTCGGCCGCGCGGGCTGAGGCCCGGGGAGCGGCGGGGCGCGGCCGGCCGGGCCGGGGGAAGCCCACCCCGCGGGGCGTGTCTGCGCCCGGCTCTCCCCTCGCTCTGCAGGGGTGCCCGGGGCAGCGGAGCGGCTCTGCGGCTGGGGCGCGAGGGGTCCCCGCGGAGGCCTGTCGGGACCGGCCCCGGCCCGCAGCTGCTGGCCGCGGCGTCCTGGCCCAGGGCCGGCGCGGATGGGCAGCGACACTGGCAGTCGGGGCTGCGTGGAGCACACGGGTGTTTCGTTCCTTGACGTTTTGTGCCGGTAGGTCCGCGAGGAGGCTGCCGGGAGACAGGCTGTTTGCGGCAGCTGTGCAGGCGGCTCCGCGGCCCGGGTGGGCGCTGGGAGTCGCCCCCGAACGCGGGCGCCTGGCTGTCCGGGGCAGACCCGGGCTCCTCCAGGAAGGGCGCCCCTCGGTTCTTTCAGGGGCGGGAGAGGTGGCCCTCGTCGGAGCCGCGAGGCCTGGCCGGCCAGCCCTGCAGAGACTGGGTGCGCCGGCCTCTGCTCCCCTCTTTGTCTCTGCATTCCCTGGCCTGTCAGGCGGGGACCGCTGGCCCAGCCACTCCCATTCTGGGGGGCACTTAGGCGGAGGCTTCAGATCTGGCCGCCCAGGGCAGCAGCAGCACCGTCGGCCCTGAGTGTCCTCTGTGTGGGCGCCCCAGGCCCCTTGGCCAGGCCTGCCTGTGCGGGAGCGTCGGGCCAGAGGTGCCTTCTGCGGCTTTCAGGGCAGGGGGAGCTGCGCGCCCCGAGTGGCAGCCTGGGCACCCCGGCCTGAGTCACGGGTGCCGCCCTGGCATGTGCCCAGCCTGGCAGGCCCTGGGCGCTGGTGGGCGGCTGCTGGGGGGCGGGGAGGGGTGCAGGCCGCCTTGGGCGCGGGGTGTCGGCCGAATTCCCCGCTGGCCAGGGCTGCAGGGCTGCCTCGTGGGGCTGCCCTGTGCTGGCTGACTCGCCTGCTCTGCACAGCCGACTGGGGGGCGGCCCGGCTGGGCTGGCAGCTCCGCTCCCGGCTGCTGCAGCCTGCGAGGCCCTCAGGCCGGGCTGCCCGGGGGAGGGCTGGGAGCCTCTGGAAGGCCTGTGTGCCCCAGGCCCTTTCACTCCCACCTGGCTCTCCGAGCCCTGGGGTGGCGGCCGGCTCTGTGGCCCCTCTGGAGGGCGGCTCCGTGGGGCCTGGCTCCACACCCGTCAGGGTCAGTGGCCGGGCAGCGCCGTGTTCCGAGGGCAGCAGCTGCGAGGCCCTCGCCTCTCTCTGGGGGCTCCTCAGCCCCCAGGCGGCTGCCTCAGGCGGACGCTGCTGGCTCTGTGCCCACTGCCCGTGGCCGCTGGTCCCCTGGGCCACACCTCTGCCCTCCCCTCGTGCTGCCTCGCCGGGCCGTCTGAGGCCCTCGGGACGGCGCGAGGTCTCCTGGACAGAAGGGCCGCAGCGCCTGACCCGCCCACCCCGCAGCACCCCCGCCTGGACCCCGAGGAGCTCTTCACCAAGCTCGACCGCATCGGCAAGGGCTCGTTCGGCGAGGTGTACAAGGGCATCGACAACCGCACCAAGGAGGTGGTGGCCATCAAGATCATCGACCTGGAGGAGGCCGAGGACGAGATCGAGGACATCCAGCAGGAGATCACCGTGCTCAGCCAGTGCGACAGCCCCTACGTCACCCGCTACTTCGGCTCCTACCTGAAGGTGCTGGCGGGGCCGGTCTGGGCGCCCAGGGAAGCCGCGGGCCCCTGCGCCTGCTGGACGCGCCCGCTGCAGGGCTGTGGCGGGCGGGGGCTGCCCGAGCCCTGGCGTGTCGCCCGCGGGCGCGTGGGGCTTCTGCCGCTGCGGCTGACGGGGTTCTCTGCCAGAGCACGAAGCTGTGGATCATCATGGAGTACCTGGGCGGCGGCTCCGCGCTGGACCTGGTGAGTGCCAGCCGCGGCGACAGGCTGCCGAGGGCGGCCGGGCCGGCCTGTGTGTCCGCTTGCGGCAGGGAAGTGCAGGTGCTCCGTGCAGCCCCCACCCGGCTCACCGGCCCCGGAAACGGCCTTTTCTCGCCAGTCCCAGGAGCAGAGACCCTGCCCCGCCGGGCGCGCCAGGCCAGTGCGGCTGTGGCTGCAGGCGCCTGAGGCCCGTGTCTGTCTTGCAGCTGAAGCCGGGGCCGCTGGAGGAGACCTACATCGCCACCATCCTGCGGGAGGTGCTCAAGGGCCTGGACTACCTGCACTCGGAACGCAAGCTCCACCGTGACATCAAAGGTCGCCCTGTCCTGGGCCCGGCGCCCTCTGCCCGGGCCGGCGGGGTGGGGTGGCGGGTGCCACTGGGCACACGCGGGGCGCCGGGGCGAGGACTTGGGCTGCCGCGCACCCTTGGCCGGGCCCCAGCACCACAGGCGGGTGCGGTCTGCACGGCAACCCAGGCCGTCCTGGGCGCCGAAGAGGGGCCCCGGGCCGAGGGCTGGCTGGACGCACCGGTGGTGTGGGGTGAGGCCCCCCACTGAGCCTGCTGCCCGGGCGCGGGGGAGGGGCGCGGAGGCCCCGGGGGCCGTGGCGCGGTCTCCAGGCGGGCCCCGAGGGTGACCGCGCCCTGTCCACGCAGCCGCCAACGTGCTGCTGTCGGAGCAGGGCGACGTGAAGCTGGCCGACTTCGGGGTGGCCGGCCAGCTCACCGACACGCAGATCAAGAGGAACACGTTCGTGGGCACCCCCTTCTGGATGGCGCCCGAGGTCATCAAGCAGTCTGCCTACGACTTCAAGGTCGGTGCGGGGCCGGGCGGCCGGGCGGCCGTGTGGGTGGACGGGGCAGCCCCAGCAACGCGTGTGGCCCCGTCCAGGCCGACATCTGGTCCCTGGGGATCACGGCCATCGAGCTCGCCAAGGGCGAGCCCCCGAACTCCGACCTGCACCCCATGCGCGTCCTGTTCCTGATCCCCAAGAACAGCCCCCCCACGCTGGAGGGCCAGCACAGCAAGCCCTTCAAGGACTTTGTGGAGGCCTGCCTCAACAAGGACCCCCGATTCGTAAGCTCCCCGGGGCCTGCGGCCGCAGCCACCCCATGGCGGCCCCGGGCGGGGGGCCGGAGACCCCGGCAGGCCCCGCCGGCCGGCCCTGCTGACGGCCCCTCCCCGCAGCGGCCCACGGCCAAGGAGCTGCTGAAGCACAAGTTCATCACGCGCTACACCAAGAAGACCAGCTTCCTCACGGAGCTCACCGACCGCTACCGGCGCTGGAAGTCGGAGGGCCACGGCGAGGAGTCCAGCTCCGAGGACTCGGACGCGTAGGCGGGGCGGGCGGGCGGGCGGCCCCTGCCTGCTGGGCAGAGCCCCCACCAGCCTGACGCCCACTTCCTCCTCAGCGACGGGGATGCCGAGGACGGGGAGCAGGGCCCCATCTGGACCTTCCCCCCCACCATCAGGCCCAGCCCGCACGGCAAGCTGCACAAGGGCCTGCACGGGCCGCAGAAGGTGGGTGTGCGGGGGCGGGGCTGGAGGGGGGCTCAAGGCGGGGGCGGGGCTCGCGCGCTGAGGCGCCTGTGTCCACAGTCCGCGGAGCCGGTCAAGAGGCAGCCGCGCTCGCAGTGCCTGTCCACGCTGGTCCGGCCTGTCTTCGGAGAGGTGAGTGGGCCGCGCAGCCCCGGGGCCTCCTGGGCAGAAGCTCCAGGGAGGGCCCGGGCTGGCCTGGGGCGCGGGAGCCGCCTCATCTCGGCGTCAGCGGCACCTCGCGCTCGCTGCCCGGTGCGGGTGAGGGAGGCCCCGGTGGGGTGTGGGCCCTCGGCCGCCCCTTGCCCGCATGCTCCCCACTCTGACCACGCCCCCGGGGCGCCGCGCCGCAGGTGGGCTCTCCCCTGCCCCCACCCCGCTCGGGTGCCGGGCCCGGGCGGCAGTGCCTGGGCTTTGGGCCGCTGGACCTGAGTCGGGCCAGGGCTGCGGTCAGCTGGGCCCTTCCGAGCGGGCAGCGGCCGCCCGGGAACGTGCCGGTCGCAGGGGAGGGGCCCCGCCTCTCCCGGAGGCCCTGAGTGACCGCGCCGTCCCGCAGCTCAGAGAGAAGCACAGGCAGAGCGGCGGCGGCGTGGGGGCCCTGGAGGAACTGGAGAACGCCTTCAGCCTGGCCGAGGAGTCCTGCCCGGGCATCGCGGACAAGCTGATGGCGCAGCTGGTGGAGCGGGTGCAGAGGTCAGGCCGGGCGCGGGGGGCGGGGCTGACGGGGCGGGGTCAGGCGCGGGGGCGGGGCTGACGGGGCGGGGTCAGGCGCGGGGGCGGGGCTGACGGGCCGTCCCCGCAGGTTCTCGCACAGCAGGAACCACCTGACGTCTGCGCGCTGACGCTGCTGCTGCTGCCGCTGCTGCCGCTGCCGGCGCAGAGGGGCGCCGCGGCCTGGACCCCCACTCCGGCCCCGCCCGGTGGGCCTCGCCGCGGGACAGCTGCTTCTGCAGACTCCGCGGAGGTGCTGGTCCGTCCTCCAGCCCCGGCCGCTCAGACTGTCTGGCGGCCGAGCCCCTCCCCACCAGGCCCGGCCTCCACTGCCCGGGGTGCGGGGTCAGGCTCTGCCTTGTCCTCAGTGCTCCCGTCGTCCAGAGGTCTTCGGGGCCCCGCTGCCGCGCCCCCGCGTCTGAGGCGGGGCGCCGCGCTCCTGGAAGGTGACGCCTCGCGGCTTTCAATAAAGGCCGCATCGGAGCCTGCCGTGTGGGCGCGGGGCCTTCATTCAAGCTCGGCTCCTGCCGCGCCGCCCGCGGCCTCCTGGGGGCAACGGGAAGCCCCGGGGGCCTGGGGGGGCGGGGGGCTGCGGCCGTGAGGCTGGGCTGTGGGGTTCTGCTGGGGTGAGCCTCGCGCCTGCGGGAGCACCTCCACGGGGTCGGGCCCTTGGGCGCCCTCGCCTGCCCGGGCCGCGCGCTGCTCCCGCGTGCCTGGCGGAAGCCGCAGACCAGGGCCTGGAGCCGCCCTCGGGGGTGTGGGGCCGGCGGGGTGGGTGTCCTGGGGACGCGCTGCGCAGGCGCCCGCCGCGCCGGACCCCCGTCGCCGAAAAAGGGGGGTGCGCTGCGGGTGGGGACACACACACACACACCCCATGGGTCGTGCGGAGCAGGGAGGCGCCCCGGGGCTGCTGCGTGTTCTCCGAGATACTCACACTCCGGAAGCTGGTTCTGAGGGGGACGGGGTCAGCGATCCTCCGGCACGTCCACCCGGAGCAGCTTGTCTCGGCCTGGAGGGCGAGCTCGCTTCTGTCCCCAGTGCCCGCCGCGGGCCCTTGACGTGAGGGGAGCGCGGGGGTGGGGGGCAGAGCTCAGGTGGGGGCTGCGGCGAGCAGGGGACCGCCTGGCTGAGTCCCGTCCCCGGGAGGCCGGGCTCAGCGGATTGGCTGGGCCCGGTCCCCCGCGAGGGTGGCGTTCAGGGCCCTCGGGCGGCCCGTGGGGCAGAGGACCAGAGAAGGCCTCCGCGCAGAGAACCGGGGAGCAGCCCCGCAGCCCAATGCTGCCAGAGCAGCCACGGGAGGTGACCCCAGGACTGGGCGTTACTGAAGGGTGTGGCCGGGAGGTGTCTGCTCGCCCGGGCCCCACCTGCCCCTTGGAGCTCTGGGCGGCCGCCCGCGGACCAGGTGACGGGCAGCGGTGGCCAGGGCTGGCTCTGCAGCCCCGACGTGTCACCCACCTCCTCCAGGGCGTCACCTGGGGGAGCTGCCCTGGACTGCCCGATCCCTCCTGGGGCCTGGGCGGCGGCGCCAGTGACCACCCCGCCCTCCAGCCCCTGCGAGCCGCTGCGGGCAGAGCAGGGCCCGCACTGGGCGGAGCTCCCCGCTGCCCGCTTCTCGGGGGCGGGGGCTCTGGGCGGTGCTGAGGCGCGAGCTGTCGCCAGGTCCCCGAGCTGGCCTAGCGCTGCAGGAGTGGCCGGGAGCCGGGCCGCCGCGGGGCCCGGCCCAGCCCAGCACCCCGCACCTGACCTGTCCGCGGCTCCCAGGGAGCCCAGCACCTTCACCTGCGAGTAAAGGGGGACCCGCGGGTGGCTCCACAGGCCTGGTCCCGAGCCTGGGGCGGGGCTGGGCAGGGTCCCGAGTCGGCCTCCGCGCTGGTCCGAGCCCCCAGGGCCCGCGGGCCTGAAATGCCCCCGGGGAGTGGGCGGGGGCGGGCACGGCTGCAGCAGAGACACTCGGGAAGACCTTCCCAAGGCGGCAGCCTGGTGGGCGCGTCACCACGGCGACCGTGCCCCCAGAGGACGCCCACCCCTGAGGCAGCCTCTGGGTCATCCCGGGGAAAGGCCGAAGGGGACAGCCCCACCCCCAGAGCCCTCCCAGGGTCTGGGAGGGCCGGCCCTGCAGCCGCCGCTGACGGTGCGTCCGAGCTGCCTCTGGCTGCGACGCCAGGCAGGGCGGCCCCACTGGCCGGCGCGAGCTCAGGTCTCGGTGTTTCGCTGCGGGGCGGGGCGCAGGGCAGGCCGGGGTGGGCTGCAGGACTGGGACGTGGTGTGGCCGGCAGAGAGGGGCCGGTCACCGGCTCCAGCAGGGCTCCTGGCGGGCACACCGTGGGGCAAAAAGCAGTGGCCTGGGCTGGGGGTGTGGCCAGAGTGTCCTTTAAGGGTGTCGTCTTCAAAGGCAATGGGGTCATTCAGGCGGAACCCCCTCGCTGAGGGCCCAGAGGCCTCGAGACACCGCTGGGCATGCAGGCGCCTGGACGAGGCCCGGCAGGTGGGCAGGGCGCCGGAGGAGGACACGGCCGCTGGGCGCTGAGAGGAGACAGGCGGCGCCGCCGTCCGCGACGGCCCCAGGCCAGCGCAGGGACACGCAGCCCACACAGCGCTGACCTCCCAGGGCCAGGCCGACGAGCCTGCCTCTCCTCCAGGGTACCCTGACGGGCGGGTGGACAGCCCGGCAGGGCTAAGCGCACAGGCCACAGCAGCGAGGCTGCAGCACCCACAAGGGCGCGCCCTGCAGTCCCCTGGGTGCCGGCGAGACCCGAGAGGCCACACGAGCCTGTGGCCGGGCTCTGGGCCTGGAGCGTGCAGCCCTGCCCCGCCCCAGCACCCGGAGGGCCCCACGGAGTGACCGTCTGAGGGGCCTGCAGGCCGCACGGCAGAGGCTACAGGACACGCAGCCTATCCAGGCGCAGCCCCGGGGGCGGCCGGAAACCACCGGGGGCCAACCGGGAGACGGGAGTGCGCCCAGCCCCTCCGCGGGGTTCCCCGGGGCTCAGGCAGTGCCGGGGGCAGGGGGCGTACCCGCCAGCGCTGGCCCGGCCCCCACCCGCCCTTAGACCTTCCTGGCCCGCAGAGCACGCGCCCGCCTGACCGCCCTCCGCGCCGCAGCCGCTGGGCTGGGGGGCGCGGAGATCGGGCGTGTCGGGTAGCAAGGGGCTCGCGTGGGGCCTCGGGGCTGCAAGGGCCGGCGTGCGGGCAGGGGGCGGCCGGCCGGAGGGGCACGGGGCCGGGGGGCGCAGCCCCGGGTCTGCTGGTCAGAGAGGCCCCGCCTGGAGCCCGGCGCCGGGGCCGCGGGATCGCCTCTTACAGAGCCCCGGTGTCCCGCAGCCCGGCCAGCCAGGGCCGCGGAGGCAGAGCAGCGGGACTCCGGGACCGCGTCCTTCCGAGGCGGGGACGCACGAGGGTGGCTGCGGAGTCGCCAACCCGCGTCCCCTTTCACCGCGCATGCGCCCAAGCAGCACGCTGGCGGGGCCCGAGCGGCTCGTGCGTGCGCGCCGGAGGGGCCCTCCCTGGGGAGGGGAGAGCCGTCTGCGCACACCTGGAGCCTGCCGGGGGCGGGGGCGCAGGTGCTCCGGCGCACGCCCGGGGAAGGGGCCCAGGTGAGCAGGGGGCCTGGCCGAGGGCGGTGAGGGGCGCCCTTGCCCTGGGCGGCGCTCGAGGGTCGAGGACCAGCTTTGACTGCCGTTTGGGGCCAAGGCCGCGCAGCCGCCTCTGCCCCTGAGGCCGGAGGTCAGGCTGGAAGCCCCAGGGGAGGTCGGGGCAGCCGGCACGCGCCCCTCCTCCCAGCCCTCCCGTTCCTGCCCCTCCCCCAGGGTGGGGGTTCAGGGGAGGCGTCCTGGGGCTCAACAGCAGCTGCTGGCGCGGGCAGAGGACGCCCCCGGGACGGCTGCCCAGTCAGTACTGGGCAGCTCCGACGGGATGGGGCGCGGCACCTGGGGGCCAGCTCAGGAGGAAGGAGCAGCTGGGGGGGCGGAGCCGGGTCCAGGGTCTCAGCCCAGCCCGCCTGCCCGGCCCCCAGGCGCCCGGGGCCCAGAGCCCCTGCCCCCCACGTCTCAGGCCAGGGCGTCCTGCGACGCAGAGAGCAGCCCAGCGACCTGCGCCCGAGAGAGCTGAGTTTTGTTAAGTTCCAGAGTAGACAGAACCTTCCCAGGCCAACCATGGCACCCTGTCCAGGGCACCGCGAGTGGCCTCTGCTGGCCGCGAGGGTGGGGGGCCCCGACAGCCCCCCAAGGGTTCGGGCACCTTGAGGAAACCGGGTCCCTCTTCCTCTTGCTTCCCCATGGCCAGCTCACCACTGTCCCCCACGGCAGCGTCTTGCACCCCTGGGGCCACTTCCTGGGCCCAGGACGCTGCCCAAGCTGCAGGGGCCACCGGCCTGGGCCTCCCTCTGTCCTGGCTGCCCCAGCACCCCACGACCCTTCTCCAGGACCCCAACGCCAGGACCCTCTTCAAGAATCCTCAGACCCTGGGGCCTCCCGGGCCGCAGGGGTAGGTCTCATGCTGCCGAGCTATCGCCAGCCCCTGTGGCCCAGCCTGTCCTGCTGAGTCCTGGGGCAGGTGGGGTGGAATGGGCAGCTCCAGGGACAGCACAGGCAGGGACTTCTGGAGCGTTAAAAAGGCTTCTGCGATAAGGACAGAGGAATCCAGAACAGCACACTTTTTAAAAAGATTTATTTATTTATGCATACAAGCTGGGGTACAGGCCAGAGGCAGGGGGCGGCGAGAGGGTTCACCAGAGACAGAGTGGGGAGCAGAACAGGCAGATCCACGGAAACACACTGCTGAGGGGAGCAGCGGGCGAGGCAGGCGAGGTCCGCGTGCCATGTGGGAATCTCCCCGTCAGATGACGAACTTGCGTCACTGCTGTGCCACCAGGGAGGCCCCTGGGGCAGCACATTTTAAGGCTAAAATTTGAGGTTAATTGGGACAGTAAATTTTAAGAGATCTGGGACAGGGGAGGTGAAAGAAACTCTGGGGGCCCCCCTGGGGGTGCAGGGGTCAGTCTCAGCGCTATCTAGCTGTCCGCAGCCGCTGCAGCACGAGTTTGCTCCCCGGCCAGGGAGCTCCCCACAGGGCGCGGCAGACCCCTCCTGTCTCCCCGCTGCTCCCCTCAGCAGTGGGTCTCAGTGGATCCGCCTGTTCTGCTCCCCACTCTGTCTCTGGGGAGTCCTCTCACCCCCACACCTCTGACCTACACCCCAGCTCTTATGTGCATAAATAAACAGATAAATCTTTTTTTAAAGAAAGAAAAGAGAAACTTAAGGTGAGGGCGGGAGAACGGGTGCCTCTGGCCTGAGCATCGTGGCCACGGAAAGGGCTGGCCATGGATGGCGGGTTGAGACCTCGGACTGGGGGAGGGACCCCAAGGACGGGCAGGGTCCCGGCCCCGCCCGGGGCAGCATACCTGAGCCCTGACTTTCTTCCTCTAAACGAACTTTCACGTTCTTAAAGTCTGTTCTCTCCGCTCGCTTCCCTGGTGCCTGCGGGTCCCTTTTCACACTCGTGGGACAAGAACCTGTGGCGGTTCAAGGGCTGAGTTAACAGCACATGTGGGCATCGCTGTCCACTGCCCGCTGCCCCACAGTCCATCTCGGGACCTTCCTGGTCTGCTCCCCACTCTGTCTCTGGGGGATCTCACCCCGCGCACCGCTGGCTGCACCCCGGCTCTGTGTGCATGAATAAAATAAATCTTTAAACAAGAGTCCCAGGAGCCTTGATAAGGTGGCCGGGCAGCCCTCCTTCGGCCGCTGCTCGCCGGGGTGTGCCGGGTAAAGCTCCCCACCTGCCCCTTCCCCACACCCCAGGGTAAGGTGGGCACCAGGGCTGTGGGGTGCAGGCGCTGGCCTGGGGGACCTGGGGAGCCGCCCGGCCTTCCCTGCTCCATGGGGTGCAGGCCCACGGCAGCAGCCTCAGCTGGTGGTGCCCACACTGGGGCTCTGCTCGGCTCGGCCATCCACCCTGCTGGGGTCGCTCTGGACCCGGCTCAGGACCGGAGGCGCAGGGCTCCGCCGCCCCGGGAGCGGCCACGCGGCTGAGGGGCGGGAGCCGTGGGCAGGGGCGGGGCTGCTTGACTGGGCCGCCGCCCCGCGGGCCCACGCTGCAGGATGTGACACTGTCCCCTGCTTATTTGGGTTTATCGTTAACGAGGATTTTATTTAGATTTCTCAGCATTAACGGCGAGAAGTAACCGGTGCATTTCCCCGACCACATAGAAGCGGGCGCGTTGCGCAGCCGCCACCTTCCCGCCCGGCGCCGCCCCCGGGGTGGCAGCTGCGGGACCCGACGCTCCATTCCAGGGGGCGTTTTGTGGGAGGGACGCGGCTGCCGTTTAAGGCACCAAAGACAGAATTTACCCCAGGCGTGCAAGGCCGCGCCCCCAGGGAGGACGTGCTGCTGCCTCCGCGCCCTGCGACCGCCCCCCTCCCCGCGCCCGCCCCGTGCCCCACACGCCCCAGCACCCACGCCGGGTCCGAAGTTGCTGCGGCGACGACGTCACCGAACCCCAACCTGGCTTGCCGAGCCCAGGGCGCGCGGGCGGGCAGGGGCGGCCGGTCCGCACGGGCGGGCGGGAAACGCCCTCGCAACGTTACGGCAACTTTCCAGAGAAGTCCGGCGGCGCTCGGAGGTGGAGGGAGATTTAGTTGTCACACCGGCGGGCCCAGGGGGTAGCTCCCAAAGTCTGAGCCCGAGTAACGGGAAGGGCCGGACATTCTTTTTTTTATTTTTATGCATACAATCTGGGTGCAGGCCAGAGGCGCGGGGCGGTGAGAGGGCTCACCAGAGAGAGAGCGGGGAGCAGAACAGGCAGATCGAGGGAAACACACTCCTGAGGGGAGCAGCGGGCGAGGCAGGAGAGGCCTGGCGTCCCCAGCTGGGTGTCGAACTCGCGTCGGGGAGGCCAACAGCTGCCACCCGGGAGGCCCTCGTGGACGTATTGTTTGGGGCGGGGTCGAGGTGGGCGTGGCTGCTGCTGTGGACTAGCAGCACGGCCGGGCTCTCCCAGCAGCAGAATCCCCAAGCCCCCAGCTGCGCCAGAAGCCCCCGGGGAGCGGCAGCCCTGTCCTCTGCCCGGTGGCGGCGCCCCCCTGCTGGCTCCTCCCCTCCAGGGTGCCGGGCCCACCTCCCCTGAGCACCCTGCGGTGACCACGCCTTTCCTCGCGGACGAGGAGCTCTTGGCAAGGCCGGGCTCTCCACCTTCCGCTGGCCGCGGCGCACGGGCGGCACCCCGCCAGGTCCTGCGGGAGCAGCCCTGGGGGACCGGTGCGGTCGAGCCGGCACGGGACCGTGGGGCCCAGCCGGCAGCCCCAGCACCTTGGGTGGGGTACTGCTCCGAGGCCCGGTGCTCACGTTCCCCGGGACCGTCGGCAATCGGCCCGCGCTGCCCGCAGACGGGAGGGTCAGCGAGCCCCGAGCTGCGTTTCGCCCTTGAACCACCTCACGGGGAGGCTCCGCCGGGGCCGGCCAGCGAGCTTTTACACACACAGCGCAGGCGGGAGGGCCAGGGCAGGCCGCCCGGAGCCCGCGGGCAGGCGGGGAGGCTGGTGGGGGGCGACGTCGGCGCCCCGACTGCGCTCCCCACCTGCTTTCCTCTCTCCTTGTCCAGAGAAGCCGGTGTCCCCCCAGCGGCCGGCGGCGGGTCCCCCTGGCCAGGTGCCGGCGCCCTTGCTGCAGTGACCGACACGCCCAGTCCAGCCTGCGGCAGCCGCGCAAACCTCTGCACTAGTGGGGGGCGGGGGGAGTCCCCCGGACGCTGCGGAGGTCTGGCCGCGCGCGCGCGCGCAGAAGCCGGGGGGCCGAGGGGCCTGGACCAAGCCCGGCGCTGCTGCAGCCTCTGGATCTAACCGGCAACCCGGCCCCGGCGCCGCACCCCGTGAGCGGGTGGGGCGGGGAGGCGTCTGGGGCGGCCCTGCTGTCTCCTGCTCAGAACCAGAAGCCGCAGCGCGGGCCGTGGGGTGCGCTCTCCACGGGGGAGGGGCGCAGGCCCTGCGGGGTTGGGGGGGCTGTGGCCGGCAGCGCCCCCCCGTGGGGGCCGGCGGGAGCAGCGGGCTTCTTCCTCCCTGCCGCTCCACACACGTCTGTTGTTGACCTTGAACGCAACAGGCGTTTCCTGCAGCCTCTCGCCCCTCAGGTCAGCGGTGCCAACGGGAGGGGCTCCCGGGAAGAGAACAGCTGGGGTCGGAGAGGGCGGCCGGGAGAGGGGAGCCCCAGGGAGCCCAGCCCCAGGGAGAGGACGCCCCAGACTCCGGAGAGAAGGGGAGACCCCGTTCCTGGCCTCCGGGAAGGAAAAGCAGCGCCCAGCAGCCGCCCTCGGGGAGGGAGAGGAGCAGGAGGGCCCTGCGGAGACGCGGGCCGGGTCTGAGCTGTTTGTGGGTGCCGCCCAACGACTCACAAAGAGCTGGGGCGCTGGGTGTCGCTGACACCCTCAGAGGGGCCAGCACCCTGGTGACCGGCGGCCACTCTGGTGGGACAGCCGGCCCCTTGCGGTTGCAGTGAGCTCTGCTCCCCGTTTGTCAAATGAACCCCGAATTTGTTGTGGGTGTTCCTGACCGGGGTCTTGCAGCTGTGCATGGGTGAGACCACAGACTGACCTGTCCTCCCATCGGGTCCTGTCCTCTGTTGTTTGTGGCCTTTTGGGGCTTTTTGGTGGCTCTTGCCTCACAGCCCGGGCAGGAGTGCCCGTCCAGCCCGCTTCCACCCGGCCTGCTGTCCGTCAGCATGTGCAGCAGCGTCCGGGGCCTGGGAGGCTGGAGTGGCCGGGGCAGGAGGGGAGGCCAGAGGGGGCAGCGCACAGCTTTCGTCACAGTGCCCAAGGCCGTGGGAACAAGGCGGGGAGGACGGAAATGCCCATTTAGAAACGCACAGGGGGGCTCCCCGGTGGCGCAGTGGTTAAGCACTGTGCGGTGGGGATGTCGGCAGCGGCGGCGCGAGTTGCCCGGCTGGGGAGACTCCCACAGGGCGCACAGACCTCTCCTGCCTCCCCGCTGCTCCCCTCAGAAGCATGTTTCACTCCATCTGCCTGTTCTGCTCCCCGCTCTGTCTCTGGTGAACCCTCTCGCCGCCCCCCAGCTTGTATGCATAAATAAATAAATCTTTAAAAAAAGTAAAGAATCAGGAGCATATAAATGGTTTTAAAAATAAATAAAAATCCACAGTGAGTATGTCCTTATTTTATTGAATAAGCAATTAAAAATTCTGGATTAGTACAAAACTGCAAATTTATAAACAATTTCCACAGAAGGTAAATTCTGTAAGTACCAGGAACAGGCAGGCCACGTGGGTTTGCAGCCCGCGCCAGGCTGTGCCTCGGGATGCGCTGTGCCTCGGGTCCCCTGGCCAGCTGGCAGAGGCCGGGCTGGGGCCACAGTGACCAGCGCCCCAAGCCCAAACAGGGCTCTCGAGACAAGGGGGGTTGTACCGCAGGTGAAGCGTTTTGGGGGCGGTTATTACGGCCACCGCTTGCCACTGCCTCGCGAGTATGGACACGGGACAGCAGCACAGTCCCCGCCCCCGCCCGCGCGCGCGCCCGCACACAGCAGGTGGGGGCGGGCTGTGTCCGCGCTGTGTCCAGCCCGTGCCCGCGGTGCTGGGCGCAGACCCTGAGACTCAGCCGCCCCAGGACCTTCAGGATGGCGTGGCCGCGAAGGCGCTGGCGAGGGGGAAACGTTCGCCGCAGCCCTGGGCGCCCCCAACTGATCGGGCCCCCAGGAGACCGCTGGGCCTGAGTTCCAGAGGCCCGGAGGCCCACCCAGGGGCGGGGCGAGCGCGCCGGTTCCGGCCGGGGGCGCCTGGCCAGAGCCGCGCCAGCGGGGGGTGGGGCCTGTGCGCACGCGGCCGACGGGCGGGGCCGGGCGTCCTTGGTCCTCTTGCCACGTTTACGTGTTTGCAAAACAGAAAGCGAGAACCTCAGCTCGGGGAAGCCAAGATCCCCTGAAGAAACCAGAGTGGGCCCCGCGGAGGGCGCCCGGGGCAGCGCCCCCTCCTGTGCGGGATGTGGCCATCGGTTCCCGGCTGCGGGTAGGGGCGGCAGCTGCGCGCGGGGAGGGGTCAGGAGCCTGTGGGGAGGCCTGGGCCTGGCCTTCGGGGTCCCGCCGGCGCGAGAACAGCGGCTGCCGGGTGGCTGGGTGACCGTGGGGGCAGCCGCCCTCTGGCGTCGGGCGCTCGGGCGGCAAGACCAGGGGACATAGCACGGAGGCCCATGTGTTCGGGGAACGGGCGTGGGGGCTGGGGGCCGCACCGAGGGGCCGCGCGCCCCGGGCCCGGAGGTGGGGGCGCCGCTCCGGCCGCACGGCCACCGCAGCGCTCAGCGGGCCGCGCTGGCCAAGGGTCCCCACACGCTCCGCCCTGGGAGGCCGCGCAGCTGTGGCGTCCGGCCGACCCCGCCCCTCCCGGCGATGCGGCTCCTGCGGGGTGCCCTGGAGGGTCTGGGCAGTGAACGCAGACACGGGGGGGTGGCGGCCCCAGACGGCCCCACAGAGGCGACGCGTGGACTCCCTCGGGTGCCAGGGCCAGAGGACGCCGAGACCGCCCCGCGGGCGTGGCTCAGGACGGGCCCTCGACAGGCCACTGCCCGGGCGTCAGGCTCCTCAGCTGACTCCGGAAGTCGAAGGCGGCCCTCTCCCCGCGGGTCTGTGCCGAGGGGTCCCCCAGCAGGCCCCCCAGCAGGGGCGGCTCGACCTCGGGGCCCCAGGAGTCCGTGTCGGAGCTGCTGGTGTCCTCGGCCCCCGCGGGCGGGCAGCTGAGCTGCTCCAGCTGGTCCAGGATGTCGCAGAACTGGACGGCGCAGCTGCCCGCGGGGTGCAGGGGGCAGGCGGGGAGGTGGGCCGTGGAGCTGGCCGCGGACGGGGAGGTGGAGCCGGGCAGCGGCAGGGTGCTCAGGGAGCTGGCCCGAGAGCCGCTGTTGCGGAGCGAGCTGGTGGCCGAGGGCCCCAGCAGGCTGTGCACCAGGCTGGCCCGGGCCTTCACCCGCAGGAGCTCGGCCGTGTCTGCGGGGTGCACCCCGAAGGCGCCCTCCTCGCCCCACTCGGAGCCGGCGTCCAAGGGGCCGCCGTGCAGCGTGGGGGGCCCCGGGCGGCCTTCGGGGGCGGGGCAGGCCCGCGCAGCCCCCGCGTGGAAGGCGATGTCGGCCGGGTGGTCATCTATGAACTCCTCCAGCACTCGCAGCGGGGCCTGCGCTGGCGTCTGCATGGGCCCCCCCCGGGGCCCCCCCGCGGCCGGGGCTGAGCCTGCTGGGCTGCAGAGACCCTCCCTGCCGGCCGGGGCCGCCTCTGGGCCCGGCCACGCCGCAGGACGCCGGGGGCCGAGCTCCCCCCCCAGACAAGCCCCCACACCCGGGCGGGGCGGGGCCGGGGCCCAGCGCCCGTCAGGGCCTCGGCTCCTCTCTGCAGCTGGCCTCCCGGGGGTGGTGGCTGCCCCCGGCTCTGGGAGGGGGCTGCCAACGGCCTTCGGGCCCGGCTGGCCTGGGGGGGCCGGGCAGGGGGGGCTGCTGGCGGAAGAGGGGGGCGCAGACGTGGAGCCCTCGGGGGACGAGATGCTCTGGGGAGCAAAGCGAAGAAGACGCGTGAGCGGAGACGCCGTGGGTGGGCCAGCGCCGCCTTCCGCCTGCCCCTGGGGCCGCTGGCCACCGCTGCCCTTGCCCTGCCTCGGTGCCTCCCGGGGGGGGCGAGCAGCCTACACGGGAACAGGGTAGGCCAGGGCTGCCAGGGTGCTGGCCGGGCAGGGGCTGGAGTGGGCAGGCGGCTGGCCGGGGCTTTCCCACCGAGTGCCCAGGCGGAGCCAGCGCCGTCCACGTCTCCCTCCTGACCCTCGGCCGGGCCTAGCAGCCAGCCTGGCTTCGAGGTCACGGATGCACGCAGCGTGGCGCGAGGCCGCACGGAGAGCAGGGCCACCCGGGCCGGCTGAGCAGTGGGCGGCCGCGGCCCAAGCAGCCCAACGCGGCTCTCCCAGCCCCACCGGGACACACCGCCTGCCGCCCCACTGCCCCCAGTGAGCCTCGGCTCTGCGCCAGGCCGCAGAGGACCCGTCCCCCAGGACCCCACCGGCTCGGGACTGACCTGCCGCGGCACCTCGGCCACAGGGTCAGCTGCCCGCGTCCTGCTGCGGCTCCTGCAAACAGAAGCCCCGTGAGCTGGCCAGCCCTGCCCTCGGCCGCCAGCCGAGATGGCCCAGCCGGGAGACAGGACAGGGAGGGCAGCGCTTGCATGGGGGCAGCCACACGCGGGGCCAGGCCCTCTGGCGTGAGCTCGCCCGTTGCCCGCACCTGGGCCCGGGGACGAGGCAGGCCCAGGACCGTCGCGAGCCGGCCCAGCCCGCCTGCCTGAGGTGACCGGCACGGGACGGCCTGAAGCGCAGGCCCTGCGGAGGCCACAGCCTCACCTGTTGCAGGGGGCTCTCCGGGCCCCGCCGCCCCGGACGTGGTCCACCAGCTGCCTCTGCGTCCTGCCGCTGTGGAGAGAGGGCAGGTGAGGGGTCGGCCCTGGAGGCCCCGGACCAGGCTGGGCGGGCCCACCTGCCGCAGCGACGCCTGGCGCCCACCTGTACCGGAAGGAGGAGCCTCTGCTGAAGAGCAGCGCCCTGGCCCTGGGCGCCGGCTGGGCGCAGAGCCGGAAGAAGCCGTGGTGCTCCACGCACGCCTTCCAGAAGCTCTTGCAGGCGTCCCGGCTGCCCAGCAGGAACTCCAGCGTCCCCTGGCGCGGGCCCTGCGGGCAGCAGCCACTGATGGGGGCGTGGCCGGCCTGCAGCCAGCTCCAGCGGCCGCACGACCTTCGTGTGGCTCCTCCAGGCGGCCTAGAGCCTCCCGCGGGGCCAGCACCCAGCACCCACGGACAGTGAGCGGGCAGCCCCCTGACGGGCGCCTGAGCCCGGGGAGGCCGCTGACCCCAGCCCGGCCTGGACGCCCAGACCCAGCACCGGCCGCCCGCACGTCCCCCCGTGGCCGCTCGTCTCAGCCAAGCCGCGCTTGGGCTCTGGGCACTGAGCTGCGGGAGGAGTGGCCACTTCCTGGCGTCAGAGCCCAGCTCTGCTGCCCAAACTCGAGGCGCAGGACCCGTCCCGGGGCCCGAGAGCCAGCCGGGGCCCTTCAGCGTCTGCGGGCCGAGCGGAGACAGGCCACAGGGCCCGAGTGAGCGGCTGTGCCCGGCGCCCCTCACCTGGCCCTCGGGGTGCAGCTTGACCAAGAAGCGCCGCCGCCGGAAGCTCAGCTTGCGAACCCGCGCCCAGCTGAAGGTGTTGATCTTGGTGCTGTTCTGGAGGGAGAGGGCTGAGTGCCAGCCGCGGCGCGGGCACCTGGGCACTGTGTCCGCCGGGGCGGACCGGACATGCCCGTCCACTTCAGAGAGAGGCCTGGTCAAGCTGCTCTGTGCAGAGTAAATTCCCGGCGTGTCTCCAGGCCCACCCTGCCGGGGAGTGGGGCAGAGGCCCCGGGGACCCCCAGACGTGGGCACCCGAAGACCCCAGGCCATCCGCACCCAGGTGACAGGCCTGGCGGTTGTGGGAGCAGCGGCCCCCGGGGAGGTGGAGGAAGCCAGCCCACAGCTGCCCAGGGCCACGTCACGTCACAGGCCAGCGTCACTTCAGTGAAGAGGGAGCTGACCCACCGCCGGGCAGGCGGGACAGAGCTTCCCGACCTGCAATTCGCGCTAGCACGGAAACGCACGTGCACGCGGACATGCAAGCACTGGCGCGGGGACGCGCAGGCGCGGTGTGCGCCACAGCCGCGGGTCGCGCGCAAGCACGGGGGCGCGCACGCAGATCTCTCACTGGCTGAAGGGCGAGGGCGGCCGGGGCGCCGGGGCGTGGCCGGGACAAGCCCAGCCCGCAGCAGGTGGGGACACACGCCCGCAGGAGCCGGCCGCGCCTGGTCAGCTGCAGGGCCCAGAGCGGCCCTCGCTCAGCCTCACGCGCGAGGACCCCGGGACCTGCCCAGCCCGAGGTCAGGGAACATTCAGGTGACAGGCCAGGGCTCACAGCCGAGCCAGGGCTGGGGCCGCGGGGGCTCCACCTTTCCCAGGGCGTCCGCTCCCAGGGCACACCCCTCGGACGCACTGGACACTGCGCTGCAACCTCCCCCTCGGGCGCGTCTCCTTCCCGCGGCCCAGGGCCGAGGAGGGGGCCGCCCCGGGCGCTGGGACCTACAGAACGGGTGGGAGGGGCGGCCGCGCCAGGCCAGGCCCTCGGGCAGGGCCGCCACCTACCTGGAACACGAGGACGCCCGCGTGGGCCACGGCCAGGTGGATGCGGGCGCCCTCCCTGTCGGAGGCAGCGTGCAGGCGCAGCCCGTAGCTGGCCAGCTTCCGCGCGATCTCCAGCGCCTGGAAGTCGGACTCGGCCGGCGTCTGGCCCCTGCAGGACACAGTGGGTCATGGCCCCTCGCCCGCTCCCGGGGACCCAGCTGCCCAGAAGCCACCAGGCCGCCAGCAGCCACACCCCCAGCAGGCGGCTCCGTGGTGCAGGGGAGAGCGCACCAGCCCTGGCCCAGCACGCTGCACCCCTGCACCAGCCCTGCGGGCGTGGCGAACTGCATGCCCACAAAAGGCCAGCGCGGACACACCATCAGGGCGGCCTGACCCCCAAGCGGGACCCACCCTCCTGCCCGGGCCCGGTCAGCGGGGCAGCTGCACGGTGCGGCGGCACCACCTGGCAGCGGCCAGCCGTGCATTGGCCCCTCGGCAGCCCGGGGCTGACCAGAGCATGAGCCGTCAGCAGAGGCCAAGGCTCCAGCCCCTCAGCGTCCACAGGCCGCTCCATCCTGCCGCTGCGCGGGTGTCCCCCCACTGGCCCCGCTGCCCTCACGAGCCCTTTGGGGCGCCCACGCAGGCCTGGAGGGGGCGGGCGGCGAGCAGGCTCTGCTGTCCCCCAGGGCGCTGGCCGCGGACTCACGCCAGCCTGCGGTGGAACTCGAGCACCTGCTCCAGGGCCCGCTCCTGGCCAGGCAGGTAGGCGTGGGCTTCGAGGTGCTCCCGGTCCATGGCCTCGTCGTAGTCCCCGATTTCAGCTGAGGGCGGAGAATCGCGGTCAGCGCCTTAGTATTTTAAAGAGAAGCACACACCCGCCTGCACCCGAACACGGTGCAAGCAGGAAACCCGCCGCGAGGCCACGCCCCTCACGCTCGGGGCCCTCGCTTTTCCCGATTTCCATAGAAAGACAATGATAAATGACTCGCCCTGCGCTCCCGGTGGCCGCTCCCCAGGGGTCATCACCCTGCAGGCGCTGACCCAGGCCTCCCCCGCGCTCACCCTGCAGCAGGTGGGCCGTGAGCAGGGCGGCCGTGGTGGCGGAGCAGGCCAGACGCCCCTCCAGCAGATCTCTCCTCAGCTGCAGGGCGAACAGGTACCTGGAGGGCAGCGCCAAGCACCACGAGGTCACCTCCAAGGCCCTGGACTCCGCCCAGCGTGGAGCACGGTGGACACGGGCCTCGCCTCGGGCCTCGGGAGCCCGCACTGGCGGCACTCTGGGCGCTCGCGGACCCCTGGGGGCGGGCACCAGCCGCGCTGCCGTGGGACACAGCCCAGCCTGTCGCTGCAAAACTCCTGAACAGTCTGCTGCAGCCGTGGCTGCCCAGGCCAGCCGGGCTCCGGCCCCCTGCGGACAGACCCCAGCTGGGCGCTTTGCGGGCCGCCCCGAGGTGACGGTGTGCCGAGGTCGGCGCTGCTCCTGGGGCTGGAATGGGAAGGCGCACAGGGCCACACACTGCCCTCATGGGGCCCACTCCGGGCAGCGTCCAGCTCACCGCACCCTGGCCTGTCAGAGGCACGGTGGCGCGCAGCAGAGTGGGCTGGCTGCCGGGCCCGGCTCTGGAGCAGGGAGCCTCGTCAGTGCAGTGGCCACCGCGCCTGGGCGGCCGGGGCAAACACCACGGGGCCCAGGCAGGGCGGAGGGACTGTCCACTCGCTGCGGTTTTATAAAGAATTTGTCGTCTTTCACCACAAACCTGTACTTCCTGCAGACAAGGGAGGACCGACCCCGCCCTGCCTCAGCGTCCTCGCCGGGAGCGAGGGGGACGGAGGATGGCCACGTCCCGCGACGGCCCTGGCCGCAAACCCCCACCCCTTCGGTCCTGCCCGACCGGGGTTTGGGTCCGCTTCCATTCTTGGTGACCAAACTGGGGCCCGAAAGGCGACGATAGGAAAACGAGCCGCCGCCCAGGCCGGCCGCCTCACCGCTCCGGCCGCTGCCCTGCACAGTCCGGCCGGTGCCACCCGCCCCCACCCCCAGGCCGCCGGGCTCACCGAGTGTGCTCCTCCTGCAGCTGGCCGGGGTCGGGTGGGAAGAACTTCACGGCCAGGCGGAGCCCGGCATCCTTCGACCCTGTCGGAGGGGGTCGAGCAGCTCAGGCAGGTCGGCCAGTCAGCGCAGCCCCCACTGCCCGAGCCCTGCCCGCCAAGGCCCCAGGCCTTCCCGCAAGAGGCGGGGCTGCCCCGCACTCTGCGCTCGGAGCAGCGATCCCGCAGCTCGGAAACCCAGAACTTCCGCGTCAAGTGGAATCTAATGCCCAAAACGGCAGGAAACTGCACCGGCGAAGCGCACACCCCTGCCTGTGTCTCAGGGCTGAAAGGCCAGGAAGGGCCCCCCCCCAGTGGCCACGCCCACTTCTCGGCGGAGCCCTGGGGCGGTGCACACCAGTGCTGACCCGATGCGGGCGCCAGGCCCTGAACCCACACCTCGTTCTTCGGAAAGGGCCGCTGGCTCGCGGCGGCCGCCCTCGGGGCCTGCATCGTCTCCTCGCCCTTCAGTCTCCTCTGCTAAGCGCAGAAGGGGCCGGGCGGACGCGGGCGGATCAGCCCCTCGGGACAGGCATCCCCGCCCCCGCAGGCGGCCGGGCGCACTCATTGTAGTGATGGTGACGTCCCCAGAGCGAAGAATTCTTTAAAAAGTTCAGCCCGTTTGGGGAAAAGCACAGAAGGGTGGGCGAGAACCCGACACGGCGGAGGGCAAAGGCCGCGCAGCCCCAGGCGCGGTCGCGATCAGAGGCCCCGAGAGGCCCAGACCAGCGCCCCGGCCAGGCCAGCGGAGGCCTGCCCTGTGGGGCAGCCCGGGCAGGGCCGGGGCGGAGGCCTCACTGCCTTGAGCGCGCCCCCAGGCTGAGGCGGGACTTACTTCGAACCTGCTTGGCGACCGGCTTCACGGGTTCCAGCCAGACCTGGAGAGGAGGCGAGGGTGAGGCCGGGCGGCCGGATCCAGCCCCCCGCCCCCGCCCCCTGCTGGCCGCAGGCCTGGGGTGGCCGTCCACACCCTGGGGCGGGCCCTCGGGCTGGCCTGATTTCAGGCAGCCCCGCAGCAGGCCCAGGGGCGAGGCAGGGTCAGGCACTGTCCGCTGGGCACTCACCCAGGAGCCCCGCGCGTCCTGCAGCTCCAGACCAAAGTACTCGCCCTCCGCCAGGTTCAGCCGCTTCCACACCTGGGTCAGCAAGGCCTGGCCGCTGCCCTGGGGCTGTGGGGGGCGCGGAGAGGCGGATAGGAAGCGGGGGGGGTGGGACAGGGCAGGGAAAGTGGGGGTGGAGGGGGCGGGGCAGGCAGGGATGGGCGGGGCCACGGGCAGGGGCAGGGCAAGAAGAAACAGAGGTTAGGCACGCAGGCGCGAGGACGCACAGGGCCACCGCCGGGCGGAAGCCTGCACCGCAGGGTCCAGGAGCCACCGCGGGCCGGGCTGTGTCCTTCGCGCACACAGGCACAAGGACAGAGCCGAAAGTGCCCATCGAGGCCCTTTCACCAGCGGACAGAGGGTACTCGGGAGGGCCCGGCCGCCCCGCGTCCCCAGCGCCCCTGTGCTCCCACGCGCCCTGGCGATCCCCGCTGGCCCGGCTGCTCTGGGGCCTCAGCACCCTCTGGCCGGTCCTGGCGTCCCTCACACTTCCGCTCCTACCTCCGACAAGCAGCCCACGGCGAGCTGCTCCACCGGGAGGGCGCCGTGGCCAGCGCCCAGCGCCTGCCAGGCACCCACGGGATCTCACGGCGCCAGCACCCTCGGGCGGGCTGACAACCGCAGCTGCAGCTCCCAGCCCGGCTTCCCAGGAGCCGCCGGCGCGAGGCCTTCCCCAGCACCCCAAGAAGCCTGTGGTCACAACTGCAGTCCATGAAGCCGGCTGGGTGCCCCCGCCCTGCCCCCAGGAGGCTGGTCTGGCCCGCAGCCTCCCTCCGGGCCGGGTGACAGCTGGTGGGGTCTCAGCGGTGCCCAGCCGCCCCCACACCCAGGTTTCCCTGAGTGCCCTCTGGGAGGACACCCCAGTGACCCGACCTTGAGTGCCGTGGGAGCTGCAGCGGCTTTCGTTCTCGGCCCTTGCAAAGGTCACCGCATTTTCACAGGCACGCCGCCCTCTGGGACCCTCGGCCAGCAGCCCCCCAGGCCCCCAGAGCGCTGCGCCCACGCATCTGCTCCGGGCGTTGGCGGTGTCTGGGAGCAGAGCGGAGCCCCGGGCCCCTGCGCGCCGAAGGGTCTGCGCTGCCCCCACTCTCTTCCCGGGCTTGGTGATGGGGGCGGGGAGGCCCTGGGCCCGTGGGAAGGGTGCTGGGCGGCCACGGGAGGAACGGGCTCCTGTGTCTGGAGCTTGGGGTTTTCCTGCCGCCAGGCTCCCGCCAGGCTCTGCTAGGTGCTGAGCCCCGCACCCCAGCGTCCTGCTGCCACGCACGCCGGGTGCGCTGTCCCCTCCCGGCCTGCAGCTGGCGGGCCGACCCGGCGTCTCCAGGCTGGACCAAGACTCATCACGGAGGCAGCGAGCGGAGCCCGGGGGCCGGGGGGGGGGCGGGCGGCGGGAGCAAGGGCTGCTTTGTCCAAGCAGGAGACAGTCTGTTCCTCGCACGCGCGGTCCTGGCGCCTGACCGCACTCGCGGAGGTCGCCGAGAGGCTGCTGGCCGCAGGGGCCCCCCGCCCGGGGAGCCCTTCAGAAGGGGCGGGGCGCGGGGGGACCCGCCCAGTCCCGGGCGCCGCCCAGACCAGGCTTTCGGGAGACTCGGGGCGCCGGGCCGGTTCGCACTGGGCTACGGCGCGGGGGCGGGCTTTAGATACAGCGGTTCTGCGTTCGGGACTTTCCGACCGTTTTCGTTATTATGAAGGGAAGGAGAATGGCTCTCTGGGCTACTGTCTGGAATGTTTTTACTAAAAATGAAAGGGTTAAGTTTAGACTTCCGCAGGTGCCAGTGGCTCCTGGAGACGCTCAGGGCCCGGCCTGAGGGCGGCCCCCTCCAGGGAGGTGCGCGGCCGGGGGTTCTGTTCGCCCTCCCGAGCGACGGTGCCGCCCGAGCGGGGCTGACTGGGCGCCGAGTCCCGGAGCCAGCCTGGGCGCCCCGGGATCTTCGCGTCTCCACTCAACGACGAGTCGTCTCGCTGCGAATAGGGCCGTGTGGTCCCTGCGTGGGCGTCCGGGCCCAGGACAGGCCGGCGCCGCCTCCCTGGCACCAGCCGGCCCGCCCTGGCTGGACGGGCCGGTGAGGGCGCACGGTCACTGCTGGGAGGGCTCCAGCTCGCCCTGTCTCGTTTCCTTTTTTTCCCCACTTCAAATACGACGTGTCTAAGTATTTCCCCAACGCTGAAGCTCCGGTTTTGACACAGCGATCTCCAAAAAACCAACAAAAGCCCAAGCAACTGGAGGTAAACAACGGACCTCGAGCAGGCACTTCTCGATAACACGAAGGGCCGGCGAGCCCCGGGAAGGAGGCGGGCAGGCCCAGAGGGGCCAGCGCCCTCACCGGAGGTGGGCCCTGCAGGCGGCCTCACACCCCTTCTCAGCAGCGCCTCCCACTGGCCACACAGCCGCCGCGCCGGCAAGCGGACTGCGGGGCTGGCAGGCACAACACCGGCGCCAAGCGGCCGGCCTGCAGGGGTCCGCAGGGCGGCCTGGCCGAGCAGATGGGCTCGGCGGGAGGGGCTGTGTGCGCCCCTGACCGGTAAGACACGACGTACAGCGGTGCCCCGCAGAGGCCAAGCTGGTGTGTCGCCTCTGCCTGCATCCCTGGGCGCCTAAAACCGACGTGATACGCCGGCGGGGGGCGTCTGCTGGGGACACGCGGTCCCCACGGGCCTGGGCCCCAAGGCCGGGTTTGTGCCTCCCAGGTGAGGGGACGGGCCCTCAGTGCGTCTGCCCAGCCAGGGGGGCCGCCCGGGGCAAGGGCACCAAGGCCGCGAGCACCCGGAGCTGCCCTGGAATCCTCTGGCAGTGTCTGGCTGTTATCGGGAGGAGGGGCACCTGGGACCCCCAGACCCACCACCTGCCGCATCCGACAGGTGACCCCGCAGCGTCGCCGTCGGTGGAAAGGCCCTTGACGCGGGAGTAGCCTGGAGAGCAGGCGGGACCAAGCCTGACGTGTCCAAGGGAGCCTCCGGCCGCCGCCCCCCAGCGAGCAGGGCCGGACGCCCCGCGACAGAAGCCCCTCCTGGGGGGGGTAGGCAGGCCTGGGAGGAAAGAGCCACCGCAAAGTCCACGGCAAGGTAATGGGAGCCCCACTGCCTGCGGGGCTCGGGCTGGGGGGCTCCTGCCTCTCCCACGCAGCTGCCGGAGCGAGGCGAAGCCTGCGCACTGACCCTGCCCCGCCACCGTCGGGTGCCCCCCCCCAGCCGCTGCTCGCCACTGCGCACACCCGGAGCCCCGCTGAACCCCCACAGGGCCGGCTCCAGGGCACAGCCCTACTTCCTGCAAGCCTCCGCTCCGTCCCCCGCGCCTGGTGGGAAAAGCCGCTCTGCCCCCCCCCCCCACCGCGACGACCAATCACTGCTCTTCTGAGGTCAGAACAAAGTCAGTCCGCGGGTTATTTCCCTTTCTAGGGTGCGTGCGGTGCGGGCGGGCGTGGGAGGTGACGCCTGCTGGGGCGCTTTCTGGAATGTCGGCTATTTCTTCCTGGCGGAGAGAAAACACCAGCTCTCCCTGGAAGGGCGCCCGCCGCCAGAGCCTCCGCGAGTCGGGGAAGAGGGAAGGGAGGCCCACCCGCAGCCCTCAAGTCGAGGAAGGGGCAAAGAGTGGACACGCACAGCGGCGCCGCCCCCCACGCCCGGTCGCCCCGCCCCGCCTCCGCATCCCCCGCCCCCCACTGCCGCTCCGTCCCCCAAGCCAGGGCCCGCCCTGGCTCCCCCAGAACGCCCCCTCCCTGCGCCCAGGGGCCCCCAGTCACGCCCAGACCCAGCTCCCCACCCCAGGTGCTCGATGAGCCCTCGAGGCCGCCGCCCGCTGGCCCAGCCCCGCTGACTCCGACGGGAGGGGCCGGGCCCAGGCTCTGCCTTTTCCCTGGAGCAAACTCAAGTGTTTCAAAAATAAAAAGTTCTTCGTCAGCTACAAAGGTCCCCAGCACAAGGCTTCCACGGGCGGGTGAGGGACGCGGCTGTCTGCCGGCGGCGCCAGGACAGGCCAGAGGCGTCCGTGGGGAGCGCGGAAGCCGGTCCCGTCCGACCTGGCTCGCCTCTCCCCTGTTCCAGGCCTGTCCCCCCACCCCCAACCCCACCCCCACCCCAAGCCCCGCGGCGTGGCCCCTCCCCCCACGGCGTCCATACCCGACCCTGAGCTCAATCGCCCCTCAAATCGTGGGGGTGGGGTGTGCGGGGGTGGGGTGTGTGGAGCAGCAGACCACCAGTCTGGGCCTCACCTCCGGGGCGCTCGGCGCAGTGGCCTCGGGAGGCAGTGGGGCGGCTGCTGGGCGGGCCCCAGCCTGGACAGCTGGGCGCAGCTCGGGGCGCGCCTCCCCGGGCCTTCCTGTCCCCCTTGGGCTGGGCGCCATCTCGGACGTCAGGAAAAGGCAGCCCTGTTCCTCCAGCACGGCAGGAGCAGCCCCTCAGAAGCCAGTTCCCTGGCGGCGTCTGCCCTGCTCAGGGCTTAAGGTTAAATGCTTCTCCCCGTCAGGTGTTCCGTGGGGAGGACCATCCCGCAGGCCAAAGGACCCTGAAAGCGGGCACTGAGGGCTGCCCTCCTGCCCCCTCCCTCACTTCTGCTCCGTGGAGAAAGGCCAGGCCGGCTGCACAGTCGTGGCTGTGGACGCCCCGGCTGCCAACCCAGCCAGAGAGTCCGGGCCAGCCGAGCCCGAGGCCTTTGGCCTCTTTCCTGCAGCTCCATCCGTCCCCAGGCGCTGGAAGTGCCCGCCCGCGGGTGCGTCTCACGGTCCCGGCAAGCTGGTCTTGCAGGGACCTGGGAAGTGGGCAGACTAGTCCCGCCGGCCCGGCGTCCCGCCCCGCGCCTGTGGGAGAGCCGGGCTCCGGGCAGGCCGTGGGGACAGCGGTGCTGGCCCTCTTACAGCGCCTCGCACAGCCACCCGCCCGAGGTCAGCACCTGCTCCACCCCGACTGTGCCGTCCGTGGCAGAACTCCCAAAAAGTCACTTCACACGCGTGAGAGCCAGAAAGCTGAGGATGTGTTTATGCCCAACACGAGCCGGGCTGACGTCCTCAAGCGCACTCACGCTCACGGAGCATCGGGAGCGGCTCCGTGCGCCCGAGCGCACCAGACTGCGGTGGGACTTCCCAGCGGCTGTGGCCGCCAGGGGGATGAGGCCCCGCCCCACGGCCCACGCAGGGGGCCCCGCCCGCGGCTTTGGACAGGACGGTGGCTGCACCCCCGTGGGGAGTGTCGCAGCGCACCAAGCCCAAAGGGGTGACAGCAGCGGCAGCCTCTGCGGAGGGCAGGCCAGGCCTGACCAGCCGGATGGCCCAGCGCAGCCGGACCTCGGAAACCCGGCACACTCCTTACCTCCACGCCGAAGGTCTCCACCGAGTCGTCCAGCAGCTTCACCCTGAGGTGCAGGCACTTCTCCCCGCCGCGGGAGGGCCCGGGCTCCGGGGGGCTGGCTCGCGGCGGGCTGCAGGCGCCCAGGCGCGCCCCTGGCGCGGGGGACAGGGTGCGGTAGGTGCCGGCGGTCTCCCCCATCCCTCGGCAGCTGCGGGGGCGGGACACAGAGACACAGGCGGTCGGTGACGCCAGCTCTTCAGACTAGACCGAGAGAGTATCCGGCCCGAAGGGCTGCGGGATGGCTGTGCGCTCACGCGCGGCCGCGGGGAGGGGCGCGCACCTACGGCAGAGCGCTCTGGGCGCAGGCCCAGCCCGGCGGCCGCGGGCATGAGGGCGGCGTCCGCACCCAGCGTCCCCGCCAACATCCGCAGCCTGACCAGGCCAGGAGGGGCCCCGCTCCAACTCCCTGCCGCGTCTGCCTGCGGGGGCCCTCATGGCCGACCCCGGAGAGAGCGGAGGGAGCGGAGGAGGAACAGAGAACGCTGCGGTCCTGGCCCGCCCGGAGCTGACCGCAGCCCTCGGGGGAGGGTGTCCTCCGAAGGCGCCCGGGCTGGGCCCACGGTGACCTGACCGGTGGCTGTCCCTTTCCCCGACACCCCACTGGAAGGGCAGCTCAGGCCACCAGAAGGGCATGTGGCAAGTGGAGAGAAGGGGGGTTGGGACCTCCTGGCCCCCAGCCCCAGATTTTATTCTGGAAACTGACGGGGAGAGGGTGGGGGGAGGTGAGACCCAGAGAGACAGCTCAGAGGAGGGGTGGCCGAGGCCAGGCTGGCCCACCCCTGAGGCCAGCAAAGGCCCTTCCCACACCCTCAGCCTGGGCCTCAGCCGGCAGCACCTGAGGGGATATGTCCATCAGGGCAGCCCCGCCGGCCTCCCGGTCTGGCTTCATGCTGGGGACCCCAACACCCGAAGTCGAAGTTCTAAGTGCTCCCGGTCACTGGCTGATTCTCACTCAGTCTGGGGGAGTCTGTGCCCCGACCTCCCGGGTACGTCTGGGGCGGGCCCTGAAGCCAGAGAGGCCCAGCCTGTGGCCGGCTGGAGAGGCCTTCAACGAATGGTCAGAACAAGGGCAGGAGGAACCGGAACCCGGGGCCTTGGGGCGTGGGCCGATGTCCGCCAAGTGTGCCGAAGGGGGCAGGGGCGTTGCTGGCCCCAGGCCTCTGCGGCCGCAGGCTAGTGCTGCCCCCCCAGACGCCCGTTCTCTGTCACACAGGAGAAGCGGCAGCGGCAGCAGAAGTGTGTGGCTGCCCGGAGCGGCCGCAAGCCCACACTGACCGCCTGGAGCGGCCACCACCCAGGCTGAGTGCAGAAACACGCAGCTCAGACTCGGGCACCTCAGCTCCCTTTCCGTGCCGGGGTGCTCCTCCAGCCCCCCCTCCCCGTTTCTAGGCTTCCCTTACTCTCCAGAACGTTTTAATTACAGCTGCTTTAAAGTGTGCTCAGTTTTCTTTTGCTCCTCAAATGTCGCCACAAGCTCAGCGCTCGGAGGCCGGGCCTCCCACAGTCCACACACCACCTAGGGACAGGCCCGAGGGCGTGGCCACAGGCCAGCAGAGCTGCCACTTGTGGCTCTGCCTCCAGGGGACACTCGCGGCCCACCCAGGCCCGCCCACCCTATGGGGCACTCGCGTCCCACCCAGCCCGGGATCCACGCGGACACTCGCGGCCCACCCAGCCCGGGATCCACGCGGGCGCTTCGGCCCCGCGGCCTGCAGAAGACAAGTCCACACCCCGGCCCTCCGTGCGCGGGGCCTGCAGCCCCAGAAGGCCTTCGCTTCCGCTGGACGCCGCGCTGGGCGCGCCGGGCCTCGCCCCCGCCGTCGGCATCTGGCTCCCGCGAACTCACCGCTGCCCTCCGACTCCGCGTCCTCCCGCCGGCCTCCCGCTCCGAGCCCTCCCCGCCGGCCCCGCCCGGCCCCGACTGCCCGCCGGCCGCCCCCGCGCGCGCGCCCCGCCTGGGGCCACGCCCCCGCCCCCGCGGACGCGCCGCCGATTGGCCTGCGCACCTGTGGGGCGGGGCTCCGCCTCAAAGAACAATGTCTGGCTCTGATTGGACAACGGGCTGGGAGGGGGCGGGGCGTGAGCTGGCCTGCGGAGTCCAGTGCAAATCTTCAGGGCTGATCGCGGGGGCGGGGCGACGAATGGGCCTGGGGGCGGGGCGACGGCCCGGGGGGCGGGGAATGGGCTCCGGGCCGGGCGACGTCCGGAAGCCGGGCTTCGGCGCAGAGGCGGGGCCCGAGCCCGGGCCTAGCCCAGCCGCTGGCGCTGGGAGCGTCGCCCCAGCCTGTGCTCACCTCCCGCCGCTGCTCTTCCTTCGGGTTACGGGAAGGCGGCCCGAGGGCATGGAGGTTGCGCAGCGGCGGCTAACGGGCAGCCCTGAGGCGTCCGTCTTCATGGCCCACCCCCCATCCCCAACGGAAAGGGCCCGGCATCCCGGCCCCCCAGACCTGCGACGCCCTCCCGCCCCAGCCTGTCCCCGGCTGGTCACCGAGCCGCGGCCGGTCTCCTGCCCGGTGCAGTGCGGCGGGGTAGGGGCCCCGGAGGCTGCGGGCGCGCTGGCCCAGGACCAGCCGGGCTCGCAGACCAGTGGCCGCGGCCGGGAGAAGGGACAGCCTGGAGAGGGCCGCGGACAGCAGGTGGGAGCCCAGCTCTAAGGTGCCCCCATCTCCTCCCACACACCCCGGGGGCAGACGGCTCGGCTGGGTCCGGCTCCAGCCTTCCCGGGAGGCCGCCCCTCCCCCAGAGAGCCAGCAGTGCGCCCGCCTAGACAACAGTGCTTTATTAGTAAGTGGCTAAGTTCCAATGCGTACAAAACCGCAGTGTATGTAAAACGCGTTTCCTAAATACATTTCTGTAGGTGAAGACTACCTCCCGGTGAGCGTGTTAGCGAAGGTCTGTATTTAGAGCTGGGCAGGAAACAGCAAACCCAAAGGGGGCTGGAGAGTGAGCGGGCAGGACCGCTGGGGCAGGGCTGGGCGGCTGAGCCCAGCACCGCGCTGGTGCCGGGAGCCGGGCGGCGGCCAGGAGGCTCGCAGGGGACACCTCTCCCGGCACGTCGGCCCAGTGCTGACCCAAGCAAACCAGCCAGCCACAGCCCCGGCCTGAGCCACAGCGCTTCGCCCTCCTGTGGCGGCCAGCAGGGAGCGCAGCCCGCTTCCCAACACCAGCGGAAAGGCTGGCCCCTCGGGGGGCACCGTGGGGGGGCGAGCAGGCAGGTGGCCTCCGAGGGGCCCAGCACAGAGCCGGCAGCGAGCACCCTGGCCGCTGCTGTCCCCCCAGAAAACCGCTCAGGAGGAAAGTGCAGCTGAAGGCGAGCCGGGCACGTGGCAGGGCCGGGCGGGCAGCACCGGGAGGCTCCCTGCACCTGCGGCGGTGCCCCCGCCGGCCTGAGCGCGGAAGGGGGGTTCGGGCGGCCTGACAGTGTTGTAAACTGAGCCACGTGAGCCCGGCGGACGCCCCGGCCAGCAGGTGGGACGCGGTGTGGGAAGCTGCGGCTGCTCCCTGCGGGCGGGGGCCGAGCTTCCGCGGGGGCCTTGTGAGGCCCCTACACGCCCGTCTCCAGAAAAGCCCCAGCCGGATGAGTGCCGGACATGGCAGCCCACGCCTGCCGCTCTGGACCATCCCCGCTGGGCGGAACGTTCCGGAACACACCCAGAGGCCGCGCGCTGGCCGGGCGGTCACCTTGTGGAGGTGCCGACCGCCCGGGCAGCGCGGGCGGGAGAAACTGAGCGGAGAGCTCCCCCCAGAGTAGGAGCGTTAACAACCAAGGTACAAATGTTAAAAGATTTCATACAAAATAACACATCAAAAGTTTAAAAAAATTAAATTCTCAGGCACGAGCGTGTGAGTTGGGGCGCGTGTCCTTGGGCAGCTGCTGGTCACGCGAGGCCGCTTCCTCCGGGAGGGGCTTTCTGGAAGAGCGAGACGGGCGTCTCTCAGGGCGCAAGGGGCGGGCGAGGCTGCTCCCAGCCGAAGCCCCGAGGGGCGGCGAGGCCCTCGAGCCCCCGGGCCCGTCCTGCCCCGCTGGCCACCAGCGGCCCGGCCAGTCCTCCGGCGGCACCGAGCCGCCCCCGGGGCAGGGGTGCGGGCCACAGCAGGGCCCCTCCACGCACCCCTCGGCCTGCCCAGGCCGTGCCGCCGGCGCCAGCTCTGGGGTTCCCGCCGCCCCCGAACGAGGTGTGGTGCGGCCCCGCGTGGCGCCGCCAGCTCACCTCACACGTGGTGGCCGTGGAGCCCGCCGTCGCCGTCGCCCCCCTGCATCTGCGCCTGCATCTGCGCCTGCATCCGCGCGATCATCTCCTGCATGCGGCGGAGCTGCGGGCACGCGGCGTCAGGCGGCCGCCAGCACCCCGGCCCCGCGCCGCCCGCCCGCCCGGCCGCCCGCCCGCCCGGCCGCCCGCCCTACCTCGGCCTCCTTCTCCAGCAGGATCTGGTCCTTGTTCACGTCCTCGCTCTCCACCTTCCTGAGGGAGAGAGTCGGGCACGTCGCCGCAGGCCGGGCTTCCCGGCGAGACCATGGCCGGCCCTCCCGCTGCCGAGGCGCGCAGGGCGGGGCAGGCCGCAGGGGTGTGGGCCGGGAAGGGCAGCGGCGCGGGCCCACCTGCCGCCGCGCTTCAGCCTCTCGGAGCGGAAGTTCTCGTAGTGCAGGTCCTGGGTCACCTCCTGGAGGTCCTGCATGTGGGTGCTGCGGAGAGAGCGCCCGTGTGCCCGGCGGCGCCCGGACGGCACAGCCCGCCTCCAGGCGCCCTCCGCACCCGCCCCAGGCCCCTCACATGAGCATGGTCCGCAGCTTCAGGAAGTCGTTGTGCTCAGGGTTCTCCACCTCCACCACGCCCCAGGGGTACAGGCGGCCCCGCACCTTCTTGCCCTTGGCCTCGATCAGCTGGTTGGACCCGACCACGGAGAAGGGGATGCTGGCCTGCGGGGCACGCGAGAAGCAGGTGACCGCGCCCGGGCAGCGCTGAGGGGCCGCCCCGCCGCCCGCCCACCTTCAGAAGCCGGGTCTGCTCCTTGAAGTCCTCGTCCTCGTCCGACTCCGCGTCCGGCAGGTGGTAGATCTTGATGTTGTGCTCCTCGATCTCGTCCAGGATCTGGGGGCAGCAAGGCCAGTGCCGCTTGGCGAGCTGGGAGCCCTCAGGGCCTGGCCGCAGCTGGCCGTCGCTGGAGCCACGCCGCGAGAGGCCGTGGGGACCGGGGGGAACGCGGCTGGTCTGGGTGACGGGAGCCCTCGAGCCGGGTGAGACAGAAGACCCAGGGGCCAGCCGGTGGGGGGCCCCCTCGGCCTCGCGGGGAAGCCCTTGGGCTGGAGAGCAGCCCCCCACACCCCCTCACCCTCTTCTTGAGGCGCTCCCGCTCCTTGAGGGTGAGCGTGTCGGCCTTGGCGATGACCGGCACGATGTTGACCTTGTTGTGGATGGCCTTCATGAAGGCCACGTCCAGGGGCTTCAGCCTAGGACGGCGGGAGGGCGCGGTCAGGGGGCGTCGGGGGCCTGTCCCGCCCCCGCGGGCGCCGCACGCACCCGTGCCCGAAGGGGGAGATGAAGTAGAAGCAGCAGTGCACGCGGTTGTCCACGATGTGGCGCCGATTGAGGCCGCTCTCGTCGTGCAGGTAGCGCTCGAACTGCTCGTCGATGTAGGAGATGATGGTCTTGAAGCTGCGGGCGGGCGGGCAGGGTGAGGGCCTCGCAGGCGGGCGCGGGGCGGGGGCGGGGGCGGGCAGGGCGCGGGGACGCACCAGTCCCTGCAGTTGATGGCGTCCCCGTAGCCGGGCGTGTCCACCACGGTCAGGCGCAGCTTGACGCCGCGCTCCTCGATCTCCACTGTGGACGCCTCGATCTGGACAGTCCTCTCGATTTTCTCTGTCAGGGACGTGAGGACACAGGGTCCAGCCAGCCTGGAGGGGGTGGGGCGCCCTCCCGCCAGCCCCCACCCCCACGTGCCCTCAGAAACAAGGGCCGGGGCGCAACCCCCCCGAGGGCCAGGGCGCACCTGCGGCCCCCGGGATGGCCCTCTCGGGGTACAGGTCCGTCAGGAACAGGCTGTTGATGAGCGTCGACTTCCCCAGGCCCGACTCGCCTTGGAGGAGGAGGGAGAGGCCTCGCTGACGCCGCCCTCAGGCCAGTCCCCGGCCAGCCGCTGCCTGCGCACCCAGCGAGCACCGCCCACAAGGAGCCACCTGCCCAGTCCCCAGTGGCCTGCTGAGCGCTGGGGCCGAGGCGGCTTCCAACCCGCGTGCCACCCCCGCCAACACTGGGTGTGCCGGGCAGGGCGCCGCTCCTGGGCGCAGCCCCACAAAGCTGCAGAGCGAGTGACGCTTCGAGGAACAGGCTTCTGGGTAAAGGGAGTGGACTGGTCACCACCCAGCGAGGTGGCGTGAGGTGAAACGTGGAGGCCGAGGGCCCCAGAAGCCCAGCTGGCCAGCGGGCGTCTGACGTGGGCCCCATGGCGAGCCGAGCCCTGCCGCGGCCCAGGTGGCGGGAAGCCAGGACTCTTCTCTGCTATCACACCCCCCGGCGACCCCAGCTCCTGGCAAAGGGGCCGCTGGCCCGGGCCGGGCGGGGGAGCGCTTACCGACCACCATCAGCGTGAACTCGAAGCCCTTCTTCACCGACTTCCGGTGGACTTGATTGGGGAGGTTCGCGAACCCGACGTAGCCGGGAGTCTCCGGGTTTATGAACTGAGCTGGCTGTTGCTAGAAGTTTCACCGAAAGGAACACGTCAGTGGCGCCTCATCAGGGCCGCGGGGAGGGGCAGGGCCGGGTTTCCGCGAGCAGACCCCGCGTCTCCAGGAGCCACTCCACCGGCGACCCAGTCGCGCCCCCTCGGGAACACCTGCTGAAGCGGGGACCCCCAGGCCTGCGTGGGCCTGAAAGGACGGCCCAGCCCTCCAGAGCGCGTCACGGGGAGCCCCGTCCCACCGCGAGCTCAGGGGGCGCTGGGCGTGGAGCGTCACACAGAAGAAATGGGGGGTTGCAGCCCTGCTGCTGTGGGGGGTGCCTGCGGAACACGAGCGGGGCGTCCTCGGGACGACACTTTGTCGACGGGAGCCCGCTCGCCACGCGGGGCGAAGACTGCGGCCACGGGTGTCTGGATGGCGCCACGCCGGCCGGCGAGAGGCAGAGACCAGCCGGCCTGACCGCCGCGCCAGACGGGGCCAGCACCCCAGTCCGAGCCCGGAGGCGGGGCGCCTCTCCGCAGCCTCGGGTCGGCGTGCCAGACGCGAAGAGGGGCAAAGAGGCAGCTCGCGCCAGGCGCTGGTCAGCCGCCCCCCGGTGCTCACCTTGGACATCTCAGCGAAGCTCGTCGACCTGCGGGCAGAGACGCTGGTGAGGCGGCGCGGCTGAGGCCACCGCACACCCCGAGCGAGGGGCGCCCGCGCCAGAGGACGAGCCGCGCCCCGGGCTGCGCCGCAGGCCACGTGCCCACCAGGGCCGCCCGGGGGAGCGCGGGTGCCGAGAAGCCGTGCAGCCCGGGATGGGGCTGCCGTGCAGCCTGACTCCCCCAACTTCTGGCCCCTGCGCCCGGCGTCCCAGAAGGGAGCGTGCTCCCAGCCTGCCCGGCGCAGGACATGGCCCCCGCTCGGGAGGGGCGCTGCCTCTGGCTGGGCGTCTGGGGAGCCGGAGCTCACCCGCGTGGGGGCTGGCCAGCACGGGATCCACCGGTTCCGAGGGCAGAGGTTCCAAGGGCAGAGCGGACTGCGTGAAAGTGTAACCGGGTTGAGTCCAAAGTCCGGGAAAATGTGGTTCCCCCCCCCACTTTGCTATTGAGAACGAGTAGCCTCAGGTAAACCACTAAGTTTACATTCGGGCGGGGTTTCTGATAAGGAACTAAGACTGAAAAAGGAAAAGATTCAGTGGCAGGAACAAGAGAGACACTCGCAACGCTGAAAGAACAGAAGAAGCAGTCGCCATGACATAGCAGCCCAGGGAAAAAGGCTGAGGCCCAGAGCGAGCGGCCTCCTAAAATGCGCGAGAGCAGTCTGGGGGGGCCGTCTGGCCGTTGCAGCTGCTGTTCGCAGTGTTGCTGGCCTGGTGCTGTGCTGGGCACCACGGCAGTTTCGGGAGCATCTCCAGGTGTGTTCTGTGTCGTCCCCGTGAGTTGGAACCTGGCCTACAGTCTAGCTGTTACACGTCTGCAGAAGCAGGGAGACGCCATTTTGGAAACGTGGTCTGTTTGGAAGAAGCGCTCCACCTCAGCAGTGGCGGAAGATGCCACCTTTGTTACTTTTTTGGGACTTAACGGACTGGACGTTGCTTTAAGCAAGGTAAACGGCCACATGATGACTTCAGTAATTCTTTGCTTTTCCGTTTGTTAAGTAAATCCCATCGTTATTGTTCCCTAAGCCTGAGTAGTCTCACAATTGCTCTCACGCAGTGCAGAGCCAAGACGGTGACTGGTGACCAAGTGCGGCTCTGCCTTTGGCAACTTTAGAGAGAATCTGCTGTCGACGTTCCGGTCACGACCTGCTCAGGTCACGACGAGAACGAAAGCTGGAGGGCTGCCCGCGGCCCGTGCGGAGGGAGCAAGTGCTGACTCGGCCCCGCCCCAGACCCGCCCCTGTGCCAAGGCGGGAGCCCAGCCCCGTGGCACCGACCCGCGGGAGAATCCAGAAGAAAAGGGGACGCTAAAGATGCTGCGTAAGGACAAAGGAATCCTAAAACCGGCTCTTTGAAACAGTCGCTCACAAGCCCCCCGCGGAGTGAAGCGGACGCACGGCCAGGCAGGAGCGGGGTGGACGGGCCGTGTCCAAGGCGTGAGGACAGCGACGGGAGCCCAGGCCAGGGGACCGGGGACAGAGGCCTCGAGAGCTGGAGGGGACCCCGGAAACCCCAGGATACCGCGGGGGACCAAATAAAGGTCAGAGAGAAAAGGGCCCGAGACCCACAGCTGGGAGCCAACCTCCAGCCAGCGGGCGCCACGGCCAGCGGCGCCACAGAAGGGCCCGCGGGGTGCCAGTAAGCGGGCCCAGACACGCCCGGAGCACCCCACGCAGACAGAACCCTGGGGCCGAGGCCACAGCGCGCTCCACGGTGGGACCGGAGACCCCCAGGGGCGGCCGTCGCGCGCTGGCCGGGCACGCCCTCCTCCAAGCGCCAGCCCCCAGCTCCTGCACGGGAGGACCCAGACGACGAGCCCACTGGGCCCAGCCCCGCGAGCCAGCAAGACGCAGCGGGCAGAGGCATCCGCTGAGACCACACGCGGCGGCCGACGCCCTGCACTGCCCACTGCAGCGCTCCAGAGCGGCTGGGGGGGGGGCGCCGGGCCGGCCAGGAGAGGCCGCGGGGCTGCGTGTCGGGCCGCGTAGGAGCCAAGGCAACGGGCCTGAGGGACTCGGCTGGCTCCTGCTCGAGTCTCTGACGGGACGGGGCGCGGGCTGCTGGCCCTCGAGCACCGGGTGAGAGCACCGGGTGAGGCTGTGCCGTGTGACCCCGTGGCAGGGAGGAGCTGAGGACGGCAGAGCTGGAGAGGCGCCGGCGCCGGGGGTGGGGGCGCCTTCACCGGGCGTGGCTGCGGCTCTCTCCTCCCAGGCCGGCCCGCCCCCGCCACGTCCCCAGCAGGAGGGGCCTCAGGCCCGGGCTGAGCTGGGCTGACCTGCCCGCTCGCTGGGGACTGTGGCGTGGGCGGGCAGGAGGGGCAGCTCCCTCACACGCTGCCTCCGCCCCGTCCTCCCCGGCCGGGCCCCACGCAAAGTTCGCTGTGATGCGACAGGTGGCAGGACCGCCGGCAGCAGGCAGGTTTGGGGGCCGGGGCCCGGCCCCGCGCCCACTCCGAGCGTCCCAGGGATGGCGTCGGCGCCCCAGGCCGGCGGGCTGCGGGGGCTGAGGTCTCCTCGAGGCGCAAAGACTCGCGCCCCCCGGAGACTCCTCAGCCGGACCCCGCGGGGCACGCCCGGGCGGGGGCAGCAGCTCTCGCACCCCCCTGGAGGCGGAGCTCGCCAGGGCCCAACTCCCAAGGCGGGACCCGCAGAGCAGCAGGGGTCAGAGGCGCCGGGCGGGGCCGGCCGGAAGGCGGACAGGCCCAGGCCCAGCGGTCAGGACTCGGCGGGCGGCGCCCCCGCGGCCCCGCCTCTCTCCCCGGAGGCCGCTGCCTCCTTCCCGCCGGGTCCCCGCCCGCGGGCCGGGAACGTGGCCAGGCCGCGGGACTCGGCCGCTGTCCCGCCGGGAGCCGCGGGAAATGGCCCACGCCAGGGGCCCACACCGGCCCGGCGGGTCCCGAGCAGCGGCCGCGCCCCAGGCCGCGGGGGGGGGGGCGGCGGGGCCGCGGCGGGGCGGGGGGGGAGGGACCCCGGGCTCGGCGGCCGAGGCCCGCGCGGGCCGCCGCTCCCCCGCGACGGGCCGATCGCCCGCCCGCCCCCGAGCCGGCCGCCCCGGCCCGACGCTGGGCCGAGCGGGCGCCGAGCCCCGCCGCGCCGGCCCAGCTCGCGCCCCCCGAGGCGGCCCCGGCGCGACACTCACCGCCGACCAGCGAGGAACCGGGGCCGAGCGCGCCGCGGACCCGCCCAGCGCCGCGTCGCCCGCCCCGCGTGCGCGCAGCGTGACGTCACCACGGCGCCCCGCCCCCCCCGCCGCCAGCGCGCAGGCGCAGGCCGGTCCGCGGCGGCCGCCCGTGCGCAGGCGCAGCGCCCCTCCCGCGGCGGTTGGCCACATAGCGGCTGGGGGCGGGGGAGGTCAAGCGTAGCCGCTGCTCCTTTACCAAGATGGCGGCGCGTCGCCGGGTCGCCGCGGCCCCTACCGTGTGAGCTGGGTTCCTCGCGCTGAGACACAGCAGGTAGCGCGGGGCTGCGTCTGGGGCAGCTCGGGGAGGGGAAGGGCGCTTCTCCCGAGCGGCCCCGGCGGCCGTGGACGGGGCCGGCGGCGGGGGCGCGAGCGCCGCGGGAGGGGCCTGGGCCCGCTCGCTCCTCCGGGAAGATGGCGGCAGCACCGAGCGGCGGCCGGCGGGCGCTCTGGCCGCGTCCTCTCGCTGGCGCGGGCCGCGCGGGTTGGCCGCGGCGCGTCACGTGGCCGGCGGCGCGGGCCGGGCGGGCGCCGTCCCCGGGGACTCGGCTCCGCGCGCCCGGCGGGGCCTGCGCCCGAGGGGCGGGGCGGGGCGGGCCGGGGCGGGGCGCCCGCCGGGGGGGCGGCGCCCTCCTGCAGGCAGGCGCCGGGATTGCGCCGGGCGGCGCGGGGCGGCGGGGCGCTTTGGGGCGCGGGCGCCGGGGCTCGAGCGCCCAGGGCCGCGCCGACCGCGGCCTGCGCGGGGCCCGGGCCCGGCGGCCTCGCGCGGCGCTGCCGGGTCCGCGCGGCAGAGCCGCCCTGGGGACGGGCTCTGCGCGCTCCCCGCGCGCCCGCGCCCCGCTGGAGGCCGCTCGAGACGCAGCCGGGAGGCCCGCGCACGCCCTGCCGCCTGGGACGGCGGAGGAGCCGCCGAGGGACCCCGGAGCCGACGCCGCAGGTGCTGCCCGCGCTCGGCGGCTCACGGCCTCCCGTCCTCGCAGGGTAACCGCGGGCGCGGCGCGCGAGCTGGCGGGGGCGGCCCCAGGTGCCCGGCCCGCGGGTCTTCGCCGGGTGCGGGCTCCGGAGTCGGGGTTGAGGGAGACAGCGCGGTTTTCCCGGCGGGGCTGGCGGGCGCGTGTGCTGTGTCAGACCGGCCTGTGCCGGGGCTGGGGCGCGGGGTGGGGGCGGCGGCCGGCGCGGCCCGCGGGGGGCTGCGTCTCTGCCCCCGTCAGCGCCCCACAGACCGGGTCCCAGGGCCGGGGCAGGCGAGCGCGGTGCTTTCCTGGCGCGGCCCTCGGCTGGGGCGCGGGGCGCGGGCGACGCTCCCTTTCCCAGCAGGAAGGACGGGCCCTCGGCGGCGGCCGCGGGTGTGCTCGGGAAGTTTGGGCAGGTGGGAGGACTCGGGGAGCCCCAGGGGTGGGTGCTGGCCGGGAGGGGTTGTGCGCGCTTCGGACATCTGGAGAGTGGCCGGGCTGTGCGCGCGTCTGCGGGGGACCTCGAGCTGTTCAGCTGAAGCACGTTTTCTGTTCTGTCGCGGTGCTGTCGCTGTTGGGCGGGCGCTTGGGGAGGGTCGCCCTTCACCGCCGTGGTCTGGGCCCCGGAGAGCCCCCCAGCAGCCCACGGCGCTCGGGTTGCTTGCGGTGGCCGCTGAAAGTCTCCGCCCCGCTGTCGGGGCCTGTTGGGGAAAGGGCCCTCCCTGAGGAGCCTCACTTCTGAGTCGGAAAACCGCCCCCGAGGGTCCAGCCGGCCGCCCCTCCGCTCTCCTCCCCCCAGGGGCCGGGCTGCAGGTGGCCATGGGTGGCCTGCTGGGAAGCAGACGCCCTGCGGCACTGCCCGGCCCACCTCTGGCCCTTCCCCGGAGACCCGCGAGTCGCTGTCCCGCCACCCGCGCCCACATCTCCTTGGCTGCCCGGCGGGGCTCTCGGGCCAGGGTGCCCCTGCACTTCTCCCTCGAGGTCGGCTTTGCTCCGGCTCATTTTTGAGGCTTCGGGGTTTTGGCCCTTGGGCCGGATCCTCTCTGGGGGCTGCCCGCTGTCCAGGCCCCAAGTCCCGGGGCGCCGCGGCGAGGTCAATGGCCTTGCGCCGGGAGGGCACTGCCCGGTCTCTGCCAGCCCAGGCGCGGATGCACCCTCGGGCCACTCGTCTCTGGCCAGCTGAAGGTCACTGCCCGTGCTGGGCCTGCTTTGCCCCGTGGGGCTGGACTGCACGGCCAGGGAGGCGTCTGATGCGGTGTGGCCACGGTGACCCAGCCTCCCCGCCTCTGAGGGCAGGGCTCGCGCAGCAGCTGGTGGCCGTGCCGGACCCGCGTCCAGAGATGGTCCTGGGCCGCTGCCCGTGCTGCGGCATCTGCGCTGGGTGGCTTGGGGGCCCAGCTGTGCCCCGAGACCCAGCAGCCCCACGGGGTGTTGGGCGGAAGCCGCTGGGGCAGCTGCTTGCCGAGGAAAGACCGGCGGGCTCCCCAGGGTCCGCTGGCAGGCTCCCCTCACTGCCCTGGCCGCCCCTCGGCCCCGCCTGGGGGTCCCCAGAGGTCGCTGCAGTGTGGGCCGCGTGGGTGTCGCAGCTCCCTGGGGCCCGGACCCCCGGGGTGCGGACGCAGGGGGCGGGGGGGGGCGGGAGTGCTGAGGGCTCTCTGCGCGTGCGGCCCCGGGCTCCCCCAGCCGCGGGGGCACTGACCGCAGACTCCATCCTCAGGCCGGTCTGGGCCCTCGCTCCCGGGCTCCCAGCCCTGAGACGTCTGACCGTGGCTGTGTCGTGCCAGGCCGGGGGCCGGTGAGTGTGGGCGCCGCGCGCTGGAGACAGGGCTCCCCGAGGAGGTTGCCACGGCAGAGGGCCTCGGCGGAGGGAGGCGGGAGCAGCGGGAGCACCGTTCTCCGTCCCCGGAGGACCAGGCGTGGGACGGACAGGTCACAGGAGCCGCGCCCCTCGCCCGTGGCCTCGGGCCGTGCAGAGGGGGCGGCTCCTGTTCGGACTCGGCGAGGCTGTCCCGTGTCAGCGGCGCGCTGGTGCTGCAGCCTGTCCTTGAGCCGCGCTGACTGCTCTGCTGCTCCGGCGGCCGACTCCCCTCTGCTGGAGCGCTGGAGGCCGCCCTCTCCGCGCCCTCTGTCTTGGTGGCGGCTGGGAAGACTCCCCGGAGAGCAGCGTGTGGACGTCCCGGCCACTGGGACGGGCCCTGGGGGGTGGCCGCGGCAGGCCGGTCAGCTGCCCCCGTGGAGTTCGTCCTGGCTCTGCCCCTTGGGACGGTGGCCGAGGGTCTTGGGCTTCAGTGGACGCCTTCGCCAGCTTTTCACTGGGCGCGGCGTTTGCCCTGGGGCGTCTCCACCCAGACCCGACCTGAGCCTGGTCAGACACCGCGGTGGGCGAGGGCCGTGCTGGGCTTGCCGCCGGCGGCTCTGTAGTTTGGCGCGTCTGTGAGCCGTTTTGGGCTGAGCTTTTCTCCTGAGTCTGCGTCGTCTGCGGGGCAGAGCGGCGCCCAGGGCCCGGGATCCGCCCTTCCGCCCCGCTGGCCTGGCCTTGTCTCGAGGGGCCAGCTCCGAGGGGCCTGATTGGCCGGGGCGGGCAACCCCCTGCCCAGCGGCTGCAGCTCTGCCCCTGGTGGGCCCGGAACGCAGTTAGCGAGCGAGAGGCAGAAACAGAAACAGCCCGGGAGCCCGGGGGCGGAGCAGGCCTGGTCCTGGGGGAGGCCCACAGCCTGCTGGATCTCGCCACTGTCCCTGCAGCCGCCTCTGGAGAGCTGGGGCTGGCCTGGGCCCCGCCCGGCTGCTGACCCTGTCCTCCGGCCACCGTTGCTTTCCCCGCTTCCTCCCTTGGGTTTCTCTTCTCGCGTTTGGCACGCAGACGCCGCTCTTTCTCGGCTGCGCCGCCTCCTTCCTGCGCAGCTTTGGCTGCGCCCCGGGAGCTTCTCGACCCTCTTCTAGGGAAACCTCCAGGTGTGCCCAGCACGTGCCGGGCCTCGCGTTCCTCTGACTGCCCTCTCCAGGAGCCCCCGGTCTGGGAGGCCAGTTTGTTCTCCGGCTGTTGTGGGGCTGCCGACGAGGCCCCTCACAGCTGCGGCCCGGCCTGTGGGGCACGGAGGGCCTGTGGGGCACACCTGTGCCCGAGACCGCCGCCCCCCCCAGGATGGATGGGCCATCCCGGAGGCAGCCTGGCCACGAGGCCCCCGGGCCGCCCCCCTTGATCTTTCACCGGCCGCTGGACTCCCGGTCAGCTTGCCGAGTCGTCGCGGGGTTTTGCTTTTACAAACTTGGATCAAACCCACAAAGCCCATCCCGCGCCTTCAGCTGCTGCGTCGCCGGCTCCACGGCGGGCGGGCACCTTCCGTTTGACCCTCGGTTTGGGCTGCTGGCTTTCCTGAAGCGGCCAGTGTAGTCCGCTGGCCGCGGGGCCCCTCGAGCAGTTGGGCCCCGCACCAGCCGCTGCGCCCGCCTGCCCTGCTGTCCGCACCCCAGAGGGTCAGCCTGCCCCAGCCGCGCGCCGAGCGCTTTGTGCCGGAGCTGCCTCGCGCCGTCTGGGTGGAGGTCGGAGGTCAGAGGGCGGTGTCGCGAGATGCCCTGTGCCGAGGCCTCCGGCCGGCCGGTCTGTCCAGCTGCCGCGTGGGCGTGGGGTGCGTGGCCGGCCGTGCCTGCAACCTTCGCTGCTGCTGCCGGCGTTTCCTCTGCTCCTCGCTGCCCCCCGCGCCTCCGCTGGGCGTCCCCTGGCCCCGGGGCTGCCGCGTCCCTGCCCTCAGGGCTGCTCTTGTTTTTTCTGGGGTCTGTTCTGGGGAGCTTTGGGGTTCTTCACCTGAGCCCGAGGCTTCTCTCCCCACCCCGGGGCCGCACTCGGAGTGACCAGACACCTTGGGGCATCTGGCCCAGTGTCCAAGCCTCCTGTGCGCCCGGCGCACGGGCTCTGCCTTCAGATGGGCGCCCTGGACCGCGGCCGGCGCTGCCCCCTGCCCGCGCCCATTTCAGATGGAGCCTGCGGGGTGCAGCGGGGCCTCTCCCCCAGCCCAGCGGGCCTGGCCAGGCTGTCCTCGCCTCTGCAGGGGGCCTCTGCCGCCCACCTGCTCGGCCCTCCCTGGGGTGCCCGAGCGGGCAGGGGTCACCTACTGCAGGCGGCAGGCCCCAGTGAGCCCACACCTGCCCTGCTCGGCGCAGCTGCAGACAGGCCCTGGCCCCACCTGGAGCGGGCGGCCCTCGGGGTGGGGCCCGCAGCTATGGGGGTGCCCTTTGTGTGCCCCTCCAGGGTTCCTTTCCCTGTGGGGGAGGCGGCCTTCTGGGTGACCTCTGCCTGCAGAGCCGCTCCGGGTCGCCCCACCTTGTGGTGCCGGCCCCCGGCCCCCCTCCTGGCCCTCCCGGCCCACCCAGCCGCGCGGAGCCCCCTGCTGGGGGCGCGGGGCCGGGGCGCCCCGCGGGCTGGGGGCACCGGCGCCGGAGGGCGGGCGGGCGGGGCGCGGGGGCGGGGCGGCCGGGCCTGACGTGTCTCTGCGGGATTGGCGCCGCGGCCCTATATAGCCGCGGGGGCCCGGGCGCCGGCCTCAAGCTGCCGGCTTCTCCCGCGGCGCAGAGCGCACGGACCAGCAGTGGCCGCCAACGGTGAGCGCGGGCTGGGGGGCCGGGGTCGCGCTGCTGGGGGCGCCCCTGCCCTACCTGCCCGGCGCCGCGCGCGGGGGCGGCTACGTGTCACCCGCGCTCCACTGCGCATGGGCCCGGCGCCGGCGCGGAGCCCCAGAAACTTTCCCGAGTCCGAGCTCGGCGCGCGCCCCCGGCCCGGGCGGGCCTGACCCCCCTGGCGCCGGCCCGACCGGTGCTGACGTGGGCGCGCCCCCCCCCCCCCGCCCGCGCCCCTCGGCCGCCGCGCGTCCCCGCTGCGCCCCCACCGCCCGCGCGCCCCGTGGCTGGGATCTGGGGTCGGGGTGCCCCCGCCTGCGGCTGGCGCCCCCCGCTCGGGCGGGACGGAAAATTCCGCGCCTGGCCGGGCGCCTGCCCCTTTAAGCCTGTCCCCGCCCGCCGCCCCGTGGCCGGGGAGGGCCTGCTGAGGTGGCATCTGCGAAGTTCCTGCGCCCGCGGCCGCCTCTAGGCCGGGCCGGCGCGGCCGCGGGGGAGGGGGCGGGACTTCCCGGCCGCGGCCCGGAGCAGTGACCGGCCGCCGGCTGCTGCTCCCCGCCGACCCTGCGCCGCGCTGGGAACCTGCAGCGGCCCGGCCAAGGGCAGAAAGTGAAATTCCGCTTTGAAAGACCTTCTGTTGCCCTCGGGCACGGCCCTCCCACGTGACCGCGAGGCCCAGCCCCGCCCGCCCGCCGGTCCGACGGCCTCGCGCTGGGGAGAGGAGCGTCGCGGGGGTGGGCCGGAGGGGTGGGAGCCGCGCTCCGGCCCTCTGAGAGGGGCTGGGGGGCTCGGCCGCAGGAGCCTGCCCTGGCAGGGTCTCTGGGCAGCGCTGGCTGCTGGATGCCCAGCAGGCAGGCTGGGGCCCGCGGGTGGGCGCCGAGCTGTGGGGACGAGTTCTTGGGGGGCCGTGGCTGAAGGAGAGGCGGTCCCCGTCGGGTGGGGCCTGGAAGGGGGCCAGAGGGGCTGGGGTCTGCGCTCGCCCCGGGCCTCGGGCGCCCCGCAGAGGACGGCCAGGCCGCCCCAGCAGCTGGGCCTCCAGCCCCGGGGGCCGCCTGGGCCAGGTTTCCAGAGGCTCCGGGCGCCCGGGAAGACGCGGGGGGACGGCACCGCCGCAGCCTTCGGGGGCGCCTGGCTCGTGGGGTGCCGCCTGGGCCCCCTGGTGCCGGAGGCTGTCCAGGTGGAAGGTCAGCCGGGGGCGCGGACGGCCTCCACCTTGGCCCGGTGGGGGTGAGGTGGACTGGCCAGGCCCCGGAGCCAAGCGGACATGCCCTCTGCGGCCTGCACGTCGCCGCGGCCATCTCAGCCGGTCCCTGCTGGGGCAGCGGCCGCTGGCCACTGCTCTGGACTGTCCCCCGGCACGTTCCTGCGCAGCCCAGGGTCTGGGCGGGTGTTGCGGTCCCGTGGGGCTCACCCCGCCGAGGCCCTCCCAGGGGGCCCTCTGTACGGGGTGCAAGGGGCCACTGGTGCCCAGAGAGCAGGCGGCCTTGAAGGGGGTGCCGAGGGCCGGCTTCCCTCTGCCCCCCAGAAGCCGGGCTGCGTGGGGTTGCGGAGCGCGGTGAGCTGTGTGCAGAGCGCAGGTCAGTGACGCGCGGGTCCCCCCAGGAAGAGCTGGCAGCTGACCGGCGGCCTCCGGACGGACTCCCCGGCTCCTGACCGTCTGCTGGTGAGACGCCCGCCGGCTGCGTCCAGCTCCCGGGCCCCCCGAGTCCGAGCCCTGCTTCTCCAGGGGGGCCGGGAGGGGCCCCCAGGCAACTCCCCGACAGCCCAGTGCGGCCTCTCCCCGCAGTGCCTCCCCGGACCCTGCGCGGCACCAGCCCCACCATGAGTTCTGTGGCCGTCCTGACCCAGGAGAGCTTCGCGGAGCACCGCAGCGGGCTGGTCCCCCAGCAGGTCAAAGGTGCCCCCCGCCCCTGGCTACGGGCGGGAGCCTGGGGGGGGATGGGCCCCCGAGCCGAGCTGGGCGCTCCTCGCTCTGTCGGGGTGCAGCCAGGGGCGGGCTGAGCGGATCCCCCAGAGACGGTGGGGGCCGCGCAGGCAGGGCACCGAGATCCGCTGCGGGGGCGGCGGGAGCCGGGTCTGCGGCTCTGGGGCTCGGACTGGTGTTTGAGCCTCGGCCATGGGCAGCCTGGCCCGGCTTTCCTGCGGGCGAGCGGGCCTGACCGCGGCTGCCGGGCACCAGGGGGCCCTGTGGCGGCCACTGCATCGGCCTCGGACCCCCGGGCCGCGAGTCCCGCGGAGGTGCCGGCCCGATCGGGCGGGGGCTGCGCTGACGCCTCTGCCCCCCTGCGGCCCAGTTGCCACCCTGAGCTCGGAGGAGGAGAGCGACCCCCCGACCTACAAGGATGCCTTCCCCCCGCTTCCCGAGAAAGCCGCCTCCCTGGAGGGCGCCCCGGAGCCCGCTGGCGCCTGGGGCAGCAAGATCCGGCCCATCAAGGCCTCCATCATCACTCAGGTGGCGCGGCCGCCCTTGGGGTGTCTGGGGCTCCCCACAGGGCGGCCTCATGCAGGCCGCCGGCCCCAGCAGCACGGTGCCCGTGCGTGCCCCCGCCCGCCCCGCTCACCTGCCGCCCCGCAGGTGTTCCACGTGCCGCTGGAGGAGCGGAGGTACAAGGACATGAACCAGTTCGGGGAGGGCGAGCAGGCCAAGATCTGCCTGGAGATCATGCAGCGCACGGGCGCCCACCTGGAGCTGTCACTCGCCAAGGACCAGGGCCTGTCCATCATGGTCTCCGGGAAGCTGGACGCCGTCATGAAGGCCCGGAAGGACATCGTGGCTCGGCTGCAGACCCAGGTGGGCCGGGAGGGCGGGGGTCTCGCTGGTGTGGGCCCGGTGTCCTGGTGGATGGGGGTCTCTCGCGCGCCCCCAGCTCCGACGGGCTGAGCCTGCCACCGCCTCCCGCGCCCCTGCGTGGGGCCCGTCGTCGCGGCGGGAAGCTCTCAGGGCGCTCAGGCCGCGTCCCTGACGAGGAGAAGCCGCTGCCGCCGCGCAGGGCCCTGCTGGTGGCTCCTGGGGCCAGGCCGGGGCTGCGCCCCCCAGGGAGGCGCCCCCCCAGGCCTGACGCCGCCGCCGGCTCTGCGGGGCGCAAGCAGCCCGTCCAGTGGCGTCTGTCGCCCGGAGCTCCTGCGGGCCGGCTGCGCAGCCGCGTTCTGTGGGGGCACCTCCTGACCGCAGAGCCAGGAGCCCCCCTCACGCTGGGGCTGGCTGCTCCGAACCCCCTCTTCCTGCCCCCCGGGAGCAGCGGCGTATCCCTTGCCCTCTGGGGGCGGGAGCAGGCCGGGCTCTCCCCGCTCCGGGCAGCGAGGATGCGGCCAGGCAGGCCCCCGGGACCCGGAGCGCGGCGCAGGCACTGGCGGCTGTGACCCGGCTCTGGGGCCCGGGCTGGACGCCTGGCCTTCCCCCGGGCGACTCGGAGGTCTGGCGTGCGGTGGGGCCGCGTCAGGGCAAAGCGGCCTCGCTCCGGGGGCAGGGAGGGGCCGCTGGCCGCGGCGGGTGGTGGGGAGGGCGCGTGAGGCGCGGCCCTCGCAGCAGCCCATTGCCCGCTCGCCGCAGGCCTCCGCCACGGTGGCCATCCCCAAGGAGCACCACCGCTTCGTCATCGGCAAGAACGGGGAGAAGCTGCAGGACCTGGAGCTGAAGACGGCCACCAAGATCCAGGTCCCGCGGCCGGACGACGCCAGCAACCACATCAGGATCTCGGGCACCAAGGAGGGCATCGAGAAGGCGCGCCACGAGGTCCTGCTAATCTCCGCCGAGCAGGTGGGCGGGGGCGGGGGCTGCCAGGTCCTGCCCATCTCGCCGGGGCGGGGCGGGGGGTCCGGGCCAGCCGGCCGCTCGGCTCAGCGCGGGTCCCGCAGGACAAGCGTGCGGTGGAGCGCCTGGAGGTGGAGAAGGCCTTCCACCCCTTCATCGCCGGGCCCTACAGCCGGCTGGTGGGCGAGATCATGCAGGAGACCGGGGCACGCATCAGCATCCCCCCGCCCAGCGCCAGCCGCGCGGAGATCGTCCTCACGGGCGAGAAGGAGCAGCTGGCCCAGGCCGTGGCCCGCATCCGGAAGGTGTACGAGGAGAAGGTGGGCCGGGCCTGGGGCTGGTCTGGGCCCGTGAGACGGGCGGCCGAGGCGCGTGGGAGAGCTGGCGGCCCGAAGCTGGAGGCCGGGCGCCCTTGAGGCCCGCTGGGCCTCACCACTCGCCGGCCCCGCCCCAGAAAAAGAAGACCACGACCATCGCGGTGGAGGTGAAGAAGTCCCAGCACAAGTACGTCATCGGGCCCAAGGGCAACTCCCTGCAGGAGATCCTGGAGCGGACGGGCGTGTCCGTGGAGATCCCGCCCTCGGACAGCACCTCCGAGACTGTGATCCTGCGGGGCGAGCCCGAGAAGCTCGGCCAGGCCCTGACCGAGGTCTACGCCAAGGTGGGCGCCGGGGCTGGGCGCCGGGCACGGGCCCCCCGCTGGCGCCGGGCCCCCAGCCACGGTCTGCTCCCCTCAGGCCAACAGCTTCACAGTCTCCTCCGTGTCCGCCCCCGCCTGGCTCCACCGCTTCATCATCGGCAAGAAGGGGCAGAACCTCGCCAGGGTCACCCAGCAGATGCCCAAGGTGGGCCGGGCGGCGGGTGCCGCGAGGGGCGGGCGGGCGGGCCCCACCCCACCCCCAGGCCCCGGCCGCGCGAGGCCGCCCGGGAGCTCGTCCCCTCCGCGCGAGGCCACCCGGGAGCTCGTCCCCTCCGTGCGAGGCCCGGGCCCCCGCGGCTGCCCCTGACGCCGCCGCCGCCGCAGGTGCACATCGAGTTCACGGAGGGTGAGGACAGGATCACCCTGGAGGGCCCCACGGAGGACGTGGGCGTGGCCCAGGAGCAGATCGAGGCCATGGTCAGGGACCTGGTGAGCGGGGCGGTGGGAGCGCGGGGTGGGGGGACGCGGGCCCGCCCGGCACCTCTGAGCCCACCCGCCACGCAGGTGAGCCGCATGGACTACGTGGAGATCAACATCGACCACAAGTTCCACCGGCACCTCATCGGGAAGAGCGGGGCCAACAGTGAGTGGCCCCTGACACGGACGTGCCGCCCTCCGCGTGGTCGCTGCGGGTGTCGGCCCGGCCTGCGGTCCGCAGGGCCGCCCAGCGTGGCTCCGGCCCTCGTCCGGTCGGACGCGTGTCCCCGGGGGCGGGGGCGGGGGCGGGGCGGCGTCACCCAGTCCTGTGCCGGCCGAGGTCTCCCTCCGCAAGCACAGCCTCCGCTCCGGCGGCACTCGGGGCGGGCTCGGGGCGGGGTCTGGCCCTTCGTGGCTGGGACCGGCACCTGCAGGAGCCCGGCGCTCACGGATGACCCGGGCCTGAGCCCGGCGGGGCGGCCTCTGATCGCTGCCCCCTGACCCCCCACGCCCCAGTCAACAGGATCAAAGACCAGTACAAGGTGTCGGTGCGCATCCCGCCCGACAGCGAGAAGAGTAGCCTGGTCCGCATCGAGGGCGACCCCCAGGGCGTGCAGCAGGCCAAGCAGGAGCTGCTGGAGCTGGCCTCCCGCATGGTGAGCCGGCCTCGGCCGCCCGGGCCTGCCACGGTGGGTGGGGTGGGCGGGGTGGCGGCGGCCGGCTGAGCCTGCTGTCCGTGCCCAGGAGAACGAGCGCACGAAGGACCTGGTCATCGAGCAGCGCTTCCACCGCACCCTCATCGGGCAGAAGGGCGAGCGGATCCGCGAGATTCGGGACAAGTTCCCGGAGGTAGGCCCGGCGGGGCCTGGGGTGGCTGGGGCGGGGCGGGGCGGGGCGGGGCCTGAGCCGGCTGCTGCCCCGTCCAGGTCATCATCAACTTCCCGGACCCGGCGCAGAAGAGCGACATCGTGCAGCTCCGAGGGCCCAAGAACGAGGTGGAGAAGTGCACGAAGTACATGCACAAGATGGTGGCCGACCTGGTAGGCGGGGGGGTGCGCTCGGCCGAGGTCTATCCTGGGAGGACCCCTGCCCCGTCGGGTTGCCTCGTTTTCTGGGGGGCCGGCCTGTCCTCGCCGTGTCCCTCCACGGCGGCGTGGCGGCTGCTCCGAGCGCCCAGGCCCTGGCCGGGGCTGAGGACGGTCCTCTCCTCCCCAAGGTGGAGAACAGCTACTCCATCTCCGTCCCAATCTTCAAGCAGTTCCACAAGAACATCATCGGGAAGGGGGGCGCCAACATCAAAAAGGTAGCTGCCCCGCTCCAGGCGCGGGAACTCCGCCCGCTGCCCGCCCGCCCGCCGCCCGCCCGCTGCCCGCCCATCTCCCCTAGATCCGCGAGGAGAGCAACACCAAGATCGACCTGCCGGCGGAGAACAGCAACTCGGAGACCATCGTCATCACGGGCAAGCGCGCCAACTGCGAGGCCGCCCGCAGCCGCATCCTGTCCATCCAGAAAGACCTGGTAATGCGGCCTCGGGTGGGCGCTGGCCCCCAGCCCCCGCACCCCGTCTCGGTCGCGGCCCCCAGGCTTGGCCCGCGGGTCGGCCCCGCCGGCCACACCCCTGACCCGCGCCCGTGCCCAGGCCAACATCGCCGAGGTGGAGGTGTCCATCCCCGCCAGGCTGCACAACTCGCTCATCGGCACCAAGGGCCGCCTGATCCGCGCCATCATGGAGGAGTGCGGCGGGGTGCACATCCACTTCCCCGTGGAGGGCTCGGGCAGCGACACCGTGGTCATCCGCGGCCCCTCCTCGGATGTGGAGAAGGCCCGGAAGCAGCTGCTGCACCTGGCGGAGGAGAAGGTGGGCCCCGGCTCGCGGGCAGGGCCGGCGGCGGGGGGCTCGGCCTCTGCGGGCCAGCTCGGGGGAGCGGTCAGCACGCACTGCGGCCGACGGCCGGCTTGGTCTCTGCAGCAAACCAAGAGCTTCACCGTGGACATCCGGGCCAAGCCCGAGTACCACAAGTTCCTCATCGGCAAGGGTGGCGGCACCATCCGCAGGGTGCGGGACAGCACTGGGGCCCGCGTCATCTTCCCCAGCAGCGAGGACCGCGACCCGGACCTCATCACCATCGTGGGCAAGGAGGAGGCCGTGCGGGAGGCGCAGCGGGAGCTCGAGGCGCTGATCCAGAGCCTGGTGCGCGGGCGGGGCGGGGCGGGGCGGGGCGGGGCCGGTGGGCAGGGCGGGGCCGGTGGGCAGGGCGGGGCGGGGCCGGGCCGGCGGGCGGGGCCGGCGGGCGGGGCGGGGCGGGGCCGGGCCGGTGGGCGGGGCCGGCGGGCGGGGCGGGGCCGGGCGCCGGGTGACCCGCGTCCCCGCAGGACAACGTGGTCGAGGACTACATGCTGGTGGACCCCAAGCACCACCGCCACTTCGTCATCCGGCGGGGCCAGGTCCTGCGGGAGATCGCGGACGAGTATGGCGGCGTGATGGTGAGCTTCCCGCGCTCCGGCACGCAGAGCGACAGGGTGGCCCTCAAGGGCGCCAAGGACTGCGTGGAGGCCGCCAAGAAGCGCATCCAGGAGATCATCGAGGACCTGGTGGGTGCCGGCGCGGGCGGCGGGGGGGCGGCCGCGCCGCTGCTGACCCGGGACCTCTCATCTCGCCTGCCCAGGAGGCCCAGGTGACCATCGAGTGCGCCATCCCCCAGAAGTTCCACCGCTCGGTCATGGGCCCCAAGGGCTCCCGCATCCAGCAGATCACGCGCGACTTCGGCGTCCAGATCAAGTTCCCAGACAGAGAGGAGAACCCAGGTGGGCCTCGGGACCCCTGCCCCTCCCGGAGCCCAGGCCGCGCCCGCTGCCCTGGGGCCCCGGCGGCACTCAGCGGCGGCGCGGCCCTCTCGCCCAGGGCCCAGCGCGGAGCCGGCCGTGCAGGAGAACGGCGAGGACGCCGGGGAGGGCAGAGAGGCCCGGGAGGCCGAGCCCGGCTCCCCGCGGAGGTGCGACATCGTCACCATCTCCGGCCGCAAGGAGAAGTGCGAGGCCGCCAAGGAGGCCCTCGAGGTACCCGGGCCCCCCGCCGGCCCTGGGCCCTGGGCGCGGGCGGCCGGGCTCGCGGCTCCGTGCTGACTGGCCGGCGGCTCCCTGCAGGCGCTGGTGCCCATTACCATCGAGGTCGAGGTGCCCTTTGACCTCCACCGCTACGTCATCGGGCAGAAGGGCAGCGGCATCCGCAAGATGATGGACGAGTTCGAGGTGGGGCGGGGGGCCGGGGCGGGCGGGGGCGGGGGGCCGGTGGGGGGCCGGGGGGGGGGGCCGGCGCCCACGCCCTGCCTGCGCAGGTCAGCATCCACGTGCCCGCGCCCGAGCTGCAGTCGGACGTCATCGCCGTCACGGGCCTGGCCGCCCACCTGGACCGGGCCAAGGCCGGGCTGCTGGAGCGGGTCAGGGAGCTGCAGGCCGAGCAGGAGGACCGGGTGAGCGGCCGCCCTGCGGGGGGGGGGCCCCCGGCCAGCGGGAGCGCTGACCCACGCCGCGCCCACCGTCCGCAGGCTCTGAGGAGCTTCAGGCTGAGCATCTCCGTCGACCCCAAGTACCACCCCAAGATCATCGGCAGGAAGGGCGCCGTGGTCTCCCAGATCCGCCTGGAGCACGACGTCAGCATCCAGTTCCCCGACAAGGACGACGGGGCCCAGGTAGCGGTGGCCGCCCGCCGCGTCCTCCCGCGGCTGCTGGTCCCTGCCCGCGGTCAGAGGCGGCCCTGGCTGGGTGGGCGCCCGGGGCCGGCCCCGCTCAGGCCCTCCCTCAGCCGCAGGACCAGATCACCATCACCGGCTATGAGAAGAACACGGAGGCCGCCCGGGACGCCATCCTGCGGATCGTGGGCGAGCTGGAGCAGATGGTCTCGGAGGACGTCGCGCTGGACCACCGCGTCCACGCCCGCATCATCGGCGCGCGCGGGAAGGCCATCCGCAGGATCATGGAGGAGTTCAAGGTGGGCCCCGCCCCACCCCCGCCACCGCGGGGTCCCCAGGGCGGGGCGCGGGCTGAGCCGCCTGTGCTCCCCAGGTGGACATCCGCTTCCCGCAGAGCGGGGCGCCCGACCCCAACTGCGTCACAGTGACCGGGCTGCCCGCCAACGTGGAGGAGGCCATCGACCACATCCTCAACTTGGAGGAGGAATACGTGAGTCGGGGGCCGGGCGGGGGCGGGGCGGGGCGGGGCGGGGCTTCGGGCTGCGCCGCTGACCCCGCCCCCCGCAGCTGGCCGACGTGGTGGACAGCGAGGCGCTGCAGGTGTACATGAAGCCGCCCGCCCACGAGGAGTCCAAGGCGCCCTCCCGGGGCTTCGTGGTGCGGGACGCGCCCTGGACGGCCCATGGCAGCGACAAGGTGGGGCCAGGGCGGGGGGTGCGCGGGCTGGGGGCGTGGGGGGGAGCGCGGGCTGGGGGCGCGGGCTCGGGGCGAGGGGGGGCCGGGTTGGGGCGCGGCGCCCTGCTGAGCCCGGGCTTCTCCCCGCAGGCCCCCGACATGAGCAGCTCTGAGGAGTTTCCCAGCTTCGGGGCGCAGGTGGCCCCCAAGACCCTCCCCTGGGGCCCCAAACGATAATGATGAGAAGCCGACGCCGCCAGCCGCTGACCAGACTGCCCCACGCGGTTTGTGTCCACCCGGCCTGCGGCTGGACCCTCCGACGCGTCGACGCCCCTCCCCGAGGTCTCGCAGTGAAGCCGGCAGCACCGTGGGTGGGTCCGGCGCGGCGCGGCCGCCGCGCGTCCCGACACCGCCCGGCTGCCGTGGTCAGCCCCGGAGGTCGGGCGCGGTCAGGCCCGAGCCAGCCAGCATGTCCTCCAGGCCGGCCCCCCACGGCGTGCCTGGTCGGCTTCCTGTGTCGCGACCTCAGGAAATAAACTTCCTTGACTTTATAAAAGCCAGACGTCTGTGGTCTTCCTTCCCGCCGGCCGCGGTGCGCCCCCTGCTGGCGGGGCCTTGCGGCTGCCCCCGGCCAGACCCAGCCGCGGGCCTGGCCAGTGGCCTTCACTGCGCGCGGCCGGGCCCGGCCGGGCCTGCGGGGAGGGGCTGCCCTCCCATGTGGAGCTGGGTCTGGGGGGGGTCCCGCCTCCAAGCGGGTCCCGTCGGTGTCTGCCCAAGGCCCGGGGTGCCCGCCGCGCCCCGCCCGAACGCCCGCACGGAGGGCTCAGGCCACGGCCCGGCCAGGCCGTCCGCTTCCGCTTGACCGCCTGCTGTGATGGAGGGGGAGCCGGGGCCCTCCGCAGCGGGGGCGCCGCTGTCCTGCCGTCCCCAGGTGCGCCCCGCGTCCCTGGGCGGCCTTGGGGGTGCCCCCTCCTGCACGCGAGGTGGGAGCCCTGCGGGCCCGTTTGCCCGGTCCCCCCAGTCCGCAGCTGCCCCAACCTGCGCTCCCTTCTGTCTCCGCAGGCGCCTCCCGACCGACCGGCCACGCCCACCGCCCTGCCTGCGTGGACGCCCCGGCCACGCCCACTGCGCCGACGCCCCGGCCACGCCCGACCCCCCCCCCCGTGCCGACGCCCCGCCCACGAGCACTCGCACACGGAGTCGGAGCCGCCGCAGGACTTTATGAGCACCCGAGTAAAGCCAGACCACGAAGTCGTGCTGGACTCGGCCTGTTGCGCCGCGCGTCCTCGCCGGCCCCCGCGACCCCGGCCACGCGGGCGGGTGCCCTGGGGACAGCAGGTCTGGGTGGGCGCCCGGGGCCGGCGGGGCCGCAGGGCATCTGGGGCCGAGTCCGGGCGGGGGGCGAGGGAGGGACGCGCAGATGGGGCAGAGCAGCTTCCTCCAGGCAGCGGACGCCCGCGCCCGGCCTCACTCCTCGGCCAGCACGGCGTCCGCTGGGGCCCGCGCTCTCGGCGCTGCCCCGGGCGTCCTCGGGGTCCGGTCCAGCAGCTGGCCCACTCGGGCCGGGCCAGGGAGGCCCTGGGCAGCAGGGGCCGGGCGGGGCGGTGACGGACACCGTCCGCAGGCCTCCGTCGGTGCGACTCGTGGAGGCTGCCCCGGCGCTCAGGGCGGGCGGCGGCTCCTATTACCCGGCCAGCTCCTGGCCGCGGCCGAGTCCAGGCGCACAGGGTGCGGGAGCTGACGGGGCTGTGCTGGGGACAGGAGCGAGGGCCCAGAGACGGGCGACGGCCGTTCCGCCGGGCTGAGGGCGGGTCAGCTCCTCAACCGCCGGGAGGCGGGGCTGGGGCGGCGTGGCGAGGGCAGCCCCGGAGATGGGCAGGGCCTGCGCGGTGGGCGTCTCCTGGGGGCCGGCGGCGCGGGCAGCTAGGGCTGGGGGCCCCCGCGCGGCTCCGAGCCTGGAGGCTCCTCTTCCTCCGCTCCACTTGCTCCGGCGGGGGCCTGTCGGGGTGCGGGCCGCGTGATGTCACCGCCGGGGCGCCCTGCGGGCCGGGGGCGTGGGCAGCGGCTCACCCCGTTCTCAGCCAGCGCCTGCTTCGCCAGGTAGTGCTCTCGCTTCACCTCGAGCCGCACGGACGCGGGCAGGTCCGGCACCAGGAGGTCGAGGGCCCGGCCGACGCAGAACACCACGTGCTGGGGGCGGCGGGCGGTGGGCGGTGGGCGGGGCCCCACTCCCGGGAGCGCAGCGGGGGCCCAGGGGGGAGCCCTGCGGCAGGGGCCGGGCCCGGGGCTGGGCGGGCGGGGAGGGGCCAGGGTGCCACGTGGCTGCGGTGGCAGCAGGAAGCTCAGAGACGCCCCCACGGGCTGGGGGGGCCGTGGGGCTCGCCCAGGGCGGGGCGGCAGTACCTCGAACACGATGACGAAGGCCAGGCGGGCGGCCATGAGGTTCCAGTGGGTGGGGGAATAGTGTCCCTCGTCCTCCCTGAAAGCCCGGTACCTGCGGTGGTGCGGGGCTCAGCGGGGGGGGCAGCAGGGTGTCCCCAACGCCACCTCCGAGGGGTCACCTGTCTAAGCCGGCAGGCGGGCTCCGCCCCAGGGGCTGAGCTGGGCCTGACTGACGTGAGGGGCTGCGGCCGCGGGGCCCAGGGCACCCCGGCCTCACACAGGAGACGCCCCCGTCCACCCCCGACCAGGGGCCGCTGTGCAAAGGACAGTGAGCCCCTCCCTGGGACAGCGCATGCTCAGGCGCGCCGTGGACAGCAGGGCCAAGCTCGGCTCTGTGGGCAGAGAAAACCCTGAAAACTAAAAGTCAGTCCCTGGGAGACAGGAAAAAAAACAGTAAATGAAATAAACTTTCAGTGGTCAAACGACACAGCAGAAGTGACGCTGGGAAATCAATGAAATCACCCCAAATGCAACGGGAGCCCCAGAAAGATTTTAAAATATAAGTGGGCACCCAGGACACGAAGGAGCAGCAGGTGCAGCACAGGCTGGAGCCCGGGAGGGCGGGGCTGCTGCCAGCCGAGGCTCAGGCCCTCCTGAGTGAGAAACAAGCCGGCCCAGCCTCGCGCCCAGGGGCTGCGCCGCCGACGGGAACGCTGTCCCGGCTCCTTGAAGAACGAGATGTAGATCTTTTCAGACGTGTAAAAACCAACACGCGCGCGTGGTCACCAGCCACACGCCTTCCTGAAAGAGCCGTAACAGGGCACGCGCCAGCAAGGAGAAAAACGGACTCACAGGGACAACCGCGCTCAGAGAAGCGAGTGACACCGGATTTGATGGCCGTGACCGAGAGTGGCGCCAACAGTGAAGGGAGTTTCAGGACAGAGGCGCGCCCGCCGGCGGGCGGGGGGGCACCAGGGACCCGCTGGCGGGGGAAAGGGAGTCAAGGACGGCGCTGACAGCACCAGCAAACGCAAATGAGCGTGAGGAGAAAAGGCCTCTGAGCACTTGCTCCTCCGCCAGCGGCAGAAGAGGAAGGAAAGGACGGTGCGCAGGGGGAAAGGGGTCTCCACGGAGGGGCGTCACGGACACGACCTCAGACAGCCGAGGTCAGCGCACACTGAGCAGAGCCAGACAGAACCCCAGGAAGAGACCGACAACCCCGTTCCGGAGTTCAGCTCAGAAGCCGACTTCGTGCGGGGAGGGTCGGCGGGATACAAGGCCCACGTGTCGCTGCCGGGGCAGGCGGACGCCGCCCGAAACCCACAGCGTGACCCTGAGGCCCAGCGGGGCGGGTGGAGCAGACAACCGGTCCCTCCTCCCAGCCTGCGGCGCTGACCGCCCGGAGCGAGGCCACAAGCAACGGCTTTTTAAAGTAGCCAAAAACCCCACATTTGGGATTAGTCTGTATGACTCACAGATAAGGAAATCACAGCTCGAGTTCCAGAGCAGCAGAGGAGAGGAGAGACCAGCACTGAGGAAACAGGCACGCACGTTCAAGCACATTTATAGGCAAATTCGTTAAAACCCAAGAAAGACCGAAAAGAAACGCGTATAGGTCCCCGCCCCAGAAGACTGGTTTCTAAGACAAACCGCGCTGAGGACAGTGGGGCCGCGAGAGCAGTGCCCAGGCTGCGGCGGGCGGCCCTGCGGGGACCCGAGGAAAGGGCTGCGCCCCCGCTGCGGTCCAGGGCTGGGGGAGGGCGCTGTGCGGGGACACACCTCCCCGCGGCCTGTCTGCACGGCAGGAAGGCCCAGCCCACTCGCGCCTGGAGGGCGGGGAGACCTGCTCAGCACCTGGGACCCGAGAGGCCCTGTTCGGGGGCGGTGAGGAGCCGGGGGCTGGACATCACGGGCGGGCAGCGGGGAGGCCGGCTGCCCACTCACCTGTCTGCTCAGCTCGCTTTAGAAAGCCAGCGGGCCGGGAAGCGGGAAGGCTGCGTCTCCCAGGCCGCGGCCGTCTGAGCAAAGCGCGCCCGGAAGGCTCGGCCCGCGCGCTCCGCGGCCGGCTCTGCTCTTCGCGCCACATCCCGGCGGAGGTGCCCGGGCTTCTCCCAGCCCATGCGCACCTGGGCCCCGCCGGCCCGCTCCCGTCCAGGCTCCTCCCGCCCCGCGCCCCTCCTGGGCGCACCTGCCCGGGCTCACCTGCACGTGCGGTTGTGCGCAGCGGCGAAGGCGGGCGGGGCGTGCGCCAGCGTGAAGTTGACAAAGCCGCGCAGGTCGCCAGCGTGGCTCCACCGGTAGTAGGCGCGCGGCAGGAAGTCCGACGAGAAGGCCAGCAGGAAGGCCTGGGCGGCCGCGGCGGGTCAGCAAAGCCAGCGCCCCTCGGGCCCGCCCCGCCCCTCCGGCCCCGCCCGCGCTCACGTTGCTGATGACCCCCAGGTGGGTGATGGCCGTCAGGATGTGGAACCAGATGCCGATGTCCTGCGCGCGCTCGGCCACCGGGCGCCGGCGCTCGCACACGAGCTTGCGCGCGTCCAGCCGGATCTCCACCCAGTTGTTGAGCAGCGCGAAGAGCGGCGCCAGCGGGCAGGCGGCCACGAAGATGGTGATGAAGCCGAACTGCAGCACTGCGGGGGAGGGCGGGAGGGTCGCGCTGCCGCCCGCGCCCGCCGCCGCCCCTGCGCGCGCCCCCGCTGCCGGCTGCTCCCAGCGCTCGGCCACCCGAGGCTGCGGACAGTCGCGGCAGGTTTCAGGACGGGCTTCCCCGTCGCCCCTCTGGGAGCTGCACGTGACCCCGAGGGGCTGCCTCAAAGCCCCCGGGACTGGGACGCCCGGCCGTCTCGCGAGGGCCTCCACTCCCATCCCTCCCTGCTCCGCCGTCCCCTCGACCAGCCCCCAAAGCCCCCTCCACCTGCAGGCGAGGGCACTGCGAGGCGCCCTGTGGGCGTGGGCAGGGGCCGCGTCCGGGAGAGCCGCCCACCTCCGCCGGCCGCCAGCACCCAGCGCCCAGCGCCCAGGCCTGCTCCCACCTCTGGAGGCGCTGGGCTTCCCGGCGGGGAGGGGCCCCTCCAGAAGCGCCCACCTGGCGCTGCCCCGTCCCCCTTGGCCTGCTTCTCTTGGGCAGTCACGCTGACCCCTGAAGCCCTTTCTGGAGTCTCTGCCGGCCCGGCCAGGGCCCTGCAGCCCCCACCCATGGCAGCCCGCCGCTGGCTGCTGGCCGTGGCCGTGGCCACCACGCTCCTACCCATCTCCAGGTACTCGTCAAACAGGCCCTCAAAGGGCAGCAGCTCGGAGTCCGCCTCCCAGGGCGCCTGCTCGGCCCGTGTGCCCCCCGTCCTCTTCCTGGGGTTTAGCCGGAACTTCTGCCACCAGCCCCTCAGCTTCCTGGGGAGACAGCGGGAAGGGCTCTGTCTTCCCGGCGGAGGGCCTTACCCCCGCGCCCACAAGAGCAGGGGCGGCCGGCAGCTTTGGGGGCGCCTTCCTGGGAGCCATGGGGGGCGCCCGGCGGGGGCGGGCAGGGGTGGGCACCACCGGTGGGCACTCACGGCAGCAGAAGCTCCTGTGCGTTGTTGAGCAGCTGCTTGCCCACCATGATGACCAGGAGCTCCTGGGCCAGCTCCACGAGGCAGCCCCCGGCCGCGCACTGCAGGCGAACATCGGCGTCCACAGGTGCCCTCCCAAGGGGAGGCCTGCCCTCTCCTCCCTCGCGGGCTCTGGGGCCCCAAGGACCCCTCCCCCGAGCCCCCGACCCTCCGGCCGGGGAGCACTGCCCTCTGCCCTGCTGTCTTTCGGACAAGGCTCAGCCCGCGGCCTGGACACCAGCCAGCTCCTGCGCGGGCCTCGGGGAGTGCTCGGCCCTCAGGGGACAGAGGCGGAGGACAGCGGGCCCTGCGGCGTCGGGTCCGGGGCAGTTGTGCCCGGGGCCTGCGGTGGTGAGCTCCCGCGCCCCGCAGCGCCCCACCCCCACCGCACTGCTGGGCCCCTCGCGCTGCGGGCGGGCTGCTCCGGGGGACGCGGCACTCAGTGGTGCACCCACTGGAGGCGGGCAGGCCCCTGAGGTCTCCACCTCCTGTCCAGCCCTGGCCAGTGTGGGGCTGTTCGGCCGGAGGCCCCGGAGCGGCGGTGGGGTGGGGTCGCAGGGGCGGGGATCAGCAGCCGCTGGCAGTCGGCGGTCAGTGGCCGCGGGCGCTGTGCTGCCTCTGGACACTCACCTCCTCATTGCGGACCCCAAACAGGGTGTGGTAGTTGCCGGGGTATCCCACAAACCTAGAGAGAGATGGTTCTGAGGAGCCCTGGGGCTGCAGGCGGGGGGCGGGGCCGGCGGGGCGGGGCCGGCGGGGCGGGGCCGGCGGGGGCGGGGCCGGCGGGGCGGGGCTGGCGGGGGCGGGGCTGGCGGGGGCGGGGCTGGCCTACCTGCCCTTGAAGAAGGCGACATAGGCGGGCGCTGCGTAGAAATTGGCGAACTGGAAGACGAAGACCTTGAGGGTGAGGGCGTCCTCAAACTCCGTCTGGGTCCGGTGCATCTCTGGGGCAGAGAACGGTCAGCCAGGCCCCCCGGGTCCCTGAGGCCCAGTGCCTGCTCTGGGCTCCTGCTGCTTCAGAGGAGTTCGTTCAAAGGGTTCAGAAGGGCGGCGCCCCCAAACCTGACTTTGGAGCCGGGGGCCAGGTCGGTGGCCGGGAGGCGCGAGCAGCGAGGCTGGGAAGGGGACCGCGTGCCCCAGGGAGGCAGGAGCTCAAGGCTGGTGGTGGGGACCCTGCTGAGGCTCCCCCAGCCCTCGGGCACCCCCCACCTGGGGCCTCTTTGGGGAGCCGTCCACCCGGTGGCCCACCCTCCCCTTCCCCCAGATCCCAGCTGCCTACAGGGCTGCTGGCCTCGGCCCTGCCCCGCCCCCACCTGGGGCAGAGGCTAGCGGTGCAGGCCTGGGAGAGGGCGGGGACATGGGGGGCCAGCCAGACACCCCAACACCCAGGCCAAAGGGGCTGCTGCCCTAGCAGAACTGGGGCCACCCACCCAGGAGGGGGACCCCAGGACCCCTGCTCGCTGCGGGGAGGGTCTCGTGGCCTGAGCCTCAGCCCCACGCACCCCATTTGGTCAGGACGTGGGCCAGGGCCACGTAGGCCTTGGAGAGCAGGAGGATGAAGACGAGGTTCAGCACGGAGCCCGTGAGGCTGGCCACGCGCGGCCCCTGCGGAGGAGGGAGGAGGCGGTCAGCCGGCGGAGGGGGCCACGAGGGGGCAGGGGCCCGCGGGGGGCTCACCCAGGCTGCCAGAAGAGCGTTGTCCGACCTGGACAGCAGCACGGCCATGATGGTGCGGTACAGGATGATGGACACCAGGCCCATGACCACCACGGCCACCTGCGGGCGGACCCTAAGCCGGCGCCCCACGGCTCCCTCGCCCACCCGCGGGTCCCTGCCCCCGGCTGCGGGGCAGGGCGGGTGGAGCCGAGGCCTCCGTGGGCCGTCCCCCAGCCTGACCGCCCGGCTGGCCCGGCTCTAGCCACGCCCCGCCCTGTGCCCGCGGGTGCCCGCCAGGCCCGGCCCACACCGGCGCCACCTCCGCTGCGGGGCCGCCAAGCGCTGGGGATCCCGCTGGGCCGGCGGGGTCGGGGCGCGGGGGGAGCCTCACCATCATCAGGACCACCACAGAGCCGGCCAGCACGCGGCGCAGGCGGCTCCTGGCCGGGAAGTGGGGTTCGTCCTTGCCGGTGATGGGGTTCAGGGCAGTGGTGGGGGCCGAGGTCGCGAACTGAGGCCGGGGCCTCTCCTGAAGGGGCGAGGGTCGCGGGCTCAGCGGCGCCCGGCAGGGCTGGGGTGGGCCGCCCCGCCCGCCGGCGCCGCCGCCCACCTCGAGGGCCTCGTAGTCCCAGCAGCCCCAGCGGTGGGCCAGCGCGGCGCCCGCGCGCTTCCAGTGCTCCAGTAGCAGCACGGCCCACAGCGCCATGAACAGGCTGAAGAAGACCGTGCCGCCGTGGTCGAAGAGCCGGCCGGCCTGCAGGGCAGAGCGCTCGGACCTGCCCGCCGCGCTGCCCGCGCAGCCGCTCCGCAGTCCCTGGGGTGGCCACGGGGCGGGGTTTGCTGGGCGGGGCGCTGGGCGGGGCCTGCCCTCTGGCCGACTGGCCGGGACCCGCAGACCATCCACCCGCACCGGACGGTGACCGCCGGTGAAGGGCCAGGCTCTGGGGGGCGGCGGGGAGAAGGGGGTGCCGGCCCCTGCGGGGGCGGGGAGGGGAGAGGCACACCCGAGCCAGGACACTGTGGCCGGGCAGCAGGAGGCCAGGGGAGGCACACACTGCCAGGGGCCCCGCTCAGAAACCCAAACCTCTGAGCTTTGGGGTCTCTTTGCCGGGGTGGGGCGGCCCAGTCGGCCTACTCCAGTCACGCAGAGTGAGGGCGGCGGGGACAGGACTGGTCAGGCCGGGAGGGCAGAGGGCGCCCTGAGGTGGAGGAGGCCCTAGTAGTCCACCTGGCCAGATCAGGGTGTGGGGCTGCTGCTGGGGCGTGCCCAGGGCCTGGGGCCCGCAGCGCCTGGACAGGGCCTAGGGGTCCCCCCCACAGTACCTGAACCAGGGCGCAGGCGCTGGACAGCAGCCAGAAGGGGCAGTTGGGGCACAGCGGGCACATCTGGAAGCTGTCACCGCTGCCGCACAGCTCCTGCCTGTGGGTGGTGGCCGCTGGAGGGGGGAGGCCGCCCACCCAGTGACCCCTTCCCCTCCCCACATGGCCTTCGTCCCGCATTTCTCCGAGAAGTGGTTTTAGAATAGACGCGGCCGCGCTCCTTGGGGCGTCAGCCCCTGAGAAGGTGACCCCAAGATCGGGCCCTCACTTAGGAGACCACACTGCTGCCGGGAAGAAGGGAGCCCCAGTAAAACCAGCTGGGGCGCCTGTTCCCGTCACGGCCCAGGGGCACCTGCCCCGGCCAGCCCCCCAGGCTCACCGACGAGCCCCGCCCACCCAGCTCTGCACTGGAGCCTCATTCCTCCCAGCACCCCCGGCCGGCCCGGACACTTACGTGGGGGTGTCCGAGAGCACCAGGAAGCAGCCCACCAGGAACACGAGGGCGCCCACGGCCGCGGCGGGCAGCAGCCAGCCCGTGTAGAACCCTGTGGGCGGCACCGGGCTGGCGGACGGCCGCGGGGGCGGGGCCTCTACGAGGACGCCGTGGTCCTGCGTCCTCCGCGCCTCTGCCGGCCCCGCCCCGGGCGCTGGACCCCACCAGGCTGACCCACCCCCCGCCTCCGGCCTGGACCCCGCCTGGGCTTCCCCCACAGCACGCGGGGCTCGTCCCCCCCCACCCCCTCGCCAGGCGCCTCCACACCCCCAGGGCCCGCCTGCCTCCCGGTCTGGTCCGGCGTCCTGTGTCCAGCCCCACACCGTAACATGCCCCGACCGGACCCCTGAGAGGGGACACGCTCTGCGTTCGGGGACAGTAGGCTGAGCGTGGAAGGCCGTGTAGGCTGTGTGGGCTGGGGTCAGCGGGGCTCTGGGGCCCGCAGAGGGCCGCGCCGGAGGCCAGGCCCTCCCCCAAGCGGCGCTCAGCCAGGTGCTGGGCAGTGGGGCCGGGGTGGGGTCAGCGGGCGGTGGCCGAGCCCCGCGTGGACCACGGGGCCTGGCCCGAGGGGCAGCGGCGCAGACTCACCCAGCCAGGCGAAGTAGAGAGCCACCTTTTCCCCGAAGTAGCCGCGCACGTGGTCCAGCGGCTGGTACTTGCACCAGCAGCGCCAGCGGGCCCAGAACTGGAACAGCGTCTGCCGCGCGCCGGGGGCCGCGCCTTCGGGGGGCGGCGTGAAGGGGCCCTGGGGAAGGAGCGTGCTGGGGCGGCGCTGGCGGCTGCCCGGGTGGGAGCAGCAGGGCTGAGCGGGTCCTCGACCCACTCCGGCGTGGGGAGATGGGCAGACACACCCCGGGCATCCAGAAAGGCCTCCGGGGCAGGGGCGCCCGAGCTCGGCCCCGCTGGGTCCTCCAGGCAGAGGAAGGGCGGGGGTGGGCTCTGGGCGTCAGAGGCTGTGCCGTCCTCAGGGGCGGTTCGGAGTCCTGCTCCGGCGAGGTGAGGGCCTGGGCGCCCGTGGCAGGCAGAGTGGACCCAGCCCTGGGGACCGCGCAGAGGAGCCCGCTGCGCCCCGCTCTCCCTAGGGTTCTGAGGGCCTCGAGGGCGCCCTATGGGCCGGGGCGCGACCCCCAGCAGCAGGGTTGGCCCTGCAGGAGGGCCCCCTGACCCCGCCCTGCTCCCCGGCTCCGCCCCGACCCCCTCATACAGTCCTCGGACTGTGCTCACGGAGCCCCTGGCCCCGCCCAGCCAGCCCCTCGGCCCCGCCCCCTCCACCCCATCCAGCCCCGCCCCTGCTCTCCGAGGCCCCCTGCCCCGCCCACCGAGCCCGGCCCATACTCACGTCGTGCAGCGGGTAGGCCGCGTTGAGGACCCCCTCAGCCAGCAGCTGGTCAACCCCGCACAGGCCCTTCTCGTGACCATACGGGGTCTTGGCCAGGATCTCAAACAGCTGGGGGTCACATGTCACGCGGGGCCGGGGGTCGGCCCAGCCCCCGCTCCCGGCCGGGGACCCCCAGCCACTCACGATCTGGTGCCTCTGTGTGCTGGAGAAGAAGGCGTCGGGGTCGTCGCTCCCGAGGAACCTGGGGGTGGGCGCAGCATGCGGCGGCCGGGCAGGGTCATGCGCCCGTGCCGGGACGAAGGACGCTCCCCGCCCCCGCTCGACGGAAGGCCGTGGGGCATGCGTGAGAAGGCCGAGGCCCCACAGCCCAGAGAGCCGCCTCTACGGGCTGGACGGCCTCGGCGCAGGGCCTCGACGCTGGGCCTGGGCCGGTGCTGGGCAGGGCGCCCGTCGCTGAGGCTGAGGACGTGTGCACCTGCCCATCCTGCCCGAGGCGCTGGCCCGCTGGCCGTCGTATCTCTGCTGTGGGCCTGGGCCGCGGTGCGGGGGTGGCCTACCTGGACAGCTTGCTGGCTCTGAAGGGGCAGGAGTAGTGCAGGGGGGGAGTGTCGGGCAGCGCCTGCAGCAGGATGTTGGGGACGCCCAGCCAGGCCAGCAGCCGGGCCGACCAGTTGGAGGCGTGGTTGGGCAACTCCTGCAGGGAGGGGTGAGGTTTGAGCGCCTGCGGCAGGGCCCGCCCACACGCCCTGCCCGTCCGTCCCCGCGCCAGGGGCCAGGGCTGCCCGCTGGCCAGTCTGAGGCCCCGAGGGACAAGGTAGAAGCAAGCCTCTGCTCCCCGCGCTCGTGGAGGGGGCGGGCGGCCTGGGGCCTGTTGGGAATCTTGGTGGACGCCCCTCAGCACCTCCCCTGGCCCACTTTGGGGGCACCTCCAGCCTCCTCAGGAGGCCCCTGGCAGCCGGGTGACGGGAGCGGGGCCCCTAGTGGGGAGCCCCGGGGCCACTGCTGCGCAAGCCGCCGTGCCCGCGGGCGGGCGCCCCTGCCCCTGGGCCCCTACCTGCAGGGGCAGCTTCAGCTGCAGGTCCTCGGCGTAGTAGCAGAGCGCAGCCCAGGAGGCGCTGAGGAGGGCATACCGCACGGTGCTGCCCTCGGCCTGGGCGTCCCGCTGCGGAGAGGGCCGGTGAGGCCTGCGTGGCCTGAGTCTGCAGGGTCCGTGTGCGCGCGCGTGCCCGTGTCCGCGCGCGCTTCCCCGTGTCCGCGCCCAGGTGTGTCTGCGTGCCCGTGTCCGCGCGCGCGCGTGCTGGTGTCCGGGCTCCGGGCAGCAGCCCAGGGGTGTGGCCGGCTCCCCCTGGGGGCCCTGGAGACCTGCCTCGGTCAATGAGCAGATGGCATCCGGGCCCCTGCCCCGCCCACCTGGTCCACACGCAGCCCGGCCGCGCGCAGATTCTCCAGAAAGGTGTCCCGCCAAGCCCTGCGCCTGTCCTGCCGCCTCGGCTTCGGATCTTCCTCCCAGACGAGGACGAAGTCTGTGGGGCCAGCACAGGTGAGGGCCGAGCGCTGGCCACACATGCGCAGACAGCGGTGGCCGGCACAGACGGCCGGGACCAGCGCAGATAGGAGGACGGGTGCGCGCACGTCCCCGCGGGCCTGGGGGGCAGGGCCCTCCAGGTTCAGAGGTCACGGGTCCCAGGACGCAGCTAGAGGGCGAGCTGGCCCCCAGGCACCCCGAGAGATCCGTGCTGCCTCAGTTGTGCGGGCTGGGCCAGGAGGACCCCTCGCTCCCCGCCCGCCGGTTCCCACGCCCGCTCTCTCCTGGGGCTGTTGCTGGCGGGGCGCTGCGTAGGGTGGGGGCAGAGGAGGTGGGCGGGGAAGGGAGACCCGTGGAAGGCAGAAAATGTTTGGGGTTCGAGAAACGCAGGAGCCCGTTCTGAGCCCCGGCGCCAGGAGTCTCGGCGGCCCCCAGCGGGGCCCCTCCCGCGCCGCCCGCGGTTGCCTCCCGCTCGCGCGTCCTGCCCCAGGGCCCAGCCGGCACAGCTGGCAGGCGCTGGGGGGCGGGGCTCACCTACGCGGGGCTTGGCGGGGTGCCCCACCCGGCAGGGAGTCGCGCAGCGTCCGCCCAGCTGAGGGAAAGACCGGAAAGATGTCGGGCTGTGCCCCGCCCCCCCACAGGCCCCCCGAGGGCGCGGCATCCCCTCCACAGCACCCCACTTCAGGCCCTGCGCCCGCAGGTGCTTGGCGGGTCCCATTTAGGCAGCGCGGCCAGGACCAGGTGTCCAGTCCTGCCAGCCTCAGGCTTGAGGGGAGCCGACGGCCCCAGGAGGCCTCAGGGTCGTCCAGAGCGCCGGGCCCTCCCGCCCCGGGAGACCCAGGGGAGGCGGGGCGGCGGGGAGGGGCCGCAGCAGAGGCGGGAGGCCAGAGGGGCCACGGAGCTTCCCCGCTCACCTCCTGGGACTGGGCGGTGCTCCCGTAGGTCTCGGCGCCCCCGGGGCTGAAGGCCGCGTCCATCAGGATGGCACTGTCCTCCCGGGCCGGCCTCTGCAGCATCCTCTGCCCGCAGGACCGGCGGGTGGGAAGGATCACGTGACCCCAGGGAGCCCCAAGCAAGCCCCTATGCTGGGAGAGGCAGCCGCAGCCCGGGGCGGCCAAAGGGGACCCCCACTCGGGCGAGGAGAGCCGGCTGGGCCGCCCATCTGTCCGGCGAGTCCCCGTCCCTGCTCCCTGCGCCGCTGCAGGGCCGCCCCCACTGCCCCGGGCCCAAGCTGGGACCCCTGTTCTGCGAAAACCAGGCAGGGTGTGATGTGGGCACCTGCCGGGGCCCCCCGACTGGTGCTGGGCCCCAGCCTCGGGGTTCCAGGAGGGCCGATGCCACCGCTGCTGTCAGCGGAGGGCAGAGGGCAGGGCTGGGGCGTGGGGGGCCCAGAGCCCCCCAGTGAGGACCAAGGCGCCCGGCTCCCTGAGTGGGGCGCCGCCCCGCTCAGCCCCAGTGGAGCAGAAACCGCTGGACCTGGGCGCAGGGAGAACCCTGGCGCCTTCCCCTGCCCTGGGGCGCAGCAGCTGCAGGGGCTGGGGCCGCGCTCGCCTCCTGGGCCCCGCTTCCCCACCTGGCGCAGCGGTGCGACTGGGGTCCGCGGCCGGCCGGCCTGCCAGGAGCCTCCTCCGGGCGCTGGTGACCTCCGGGCGGGTGCTGGCCTGGCCGCAGGGCAAGGTCCTGGGCCCCAGCTGACCTGCGTTTGTTTGAGAAGGGGGTGGGGGCCGCCTCCTCGCACCCCCACACCCACATGCAAACGAGGCGTTGGCCTCTGCACAGGAGCAGGGCGCCTCCCCTGATCTGCCTGCCGCGGTGGGGGCTGCTGGGGTGACCTGCGAGGCCTGTGGGTGCCGGCAGGGGCGTGGCTGGGGTCGCCGGCTGGGGCGCGGTCCGGGAGCACAGGCCGGGGTGTGGGCGGGTCGCCGGCGGGGGCGCGGCGCGGGTTCGGGGGGCCCACGAGGGCGGGCGGGTCTGCGGCTCAGGGACGGGCGCCGCTCGGCCGCTGGCTGGCTGTGACCGCCGCCTGTCGTGGCCGCCTGGCCGTGGGGCTGCAGCTCTGCCAGCTGCTGGAGGCCGGTCTCCTGCCCGGCCCAGGCTGGCCTCCCGACCCCACCCGCTGACACCCTGGTCCTGACCGAGGGACTGGGCTGCCCGTCGGCCTGTCTGGGCCAAGCTCTCCCTGCAGGGGCCCCCGAGATGGCCTCTGGGGGCGCCTCGGCCTGACCGGGAGTCCGCGGGAGAGGAGGGCGCCTGCCCAGTAGCCACGGGTAGAGGCCTGAGGCCCCAGCTCTGCGGCCCCCAGAGGGCAGCGGTCACCCCACCCTCCCCGACGCAGGCCGACAGGAGCGGTGCCCGCCCTGGGCAGCTGCCACGCGGATTCGCAGCCGAAGAGCGAGTCTGGGCCGTAGCCCGAGCGGGGCTGGCACAAAACCTGCCGCTCTGCCTGGAAACGGGCGTCTCCCGCCGGTCATCTGGGGGGGACTCCAAGCTCGGCGGTCGCGGGCCTCAGGGTGATGGTGCCGGCTCCTTGAGGCCCTTGGCCTGGCCGGGTGACGCGCCCAGGGGTGCGGGTGGGTGGGTACCGGGGCCTCTTTTGGCTGCCTGGCCGCGGCCCTGTGCCTGCTCGCGGTGGGCGGGAGCAAAGGTGCATCCGACGGCGGCCAGACGCGGCCTTCGCCACCCCGCAGGCCCCCTCATGGCCATGGCCACGGCCAGGAGCCGCGGCCCTTTCTGGGGGGACAGGCCGTGTCTCTGGCCACCCCTGGCTGGGGCAGGTCAGAGGGGTCTGGTCCCTGACTGGGCGGGGGCCCGAGGGGCGCCCCAGTCTTAGCACAGTCCCTGGGTGCACGGCCGCGGCCAGCTGGGCCCCCCTGGCCACCCGTTCCGAGGGCAGCGGTCACCCCCCGCCCCCCACGGCCCACCTCCCCCGCGGCCCCTGCACTGGTCTGCAGCCGACCTGCGCCCCGTCACAGGGTCTCTGGCACAGGCGTCCCCCGGCCAGCCCCCGGCCGCTTCGGCCCTCTGGGGAGCAGCAGCCCCGGCCCGGGTTGGCTGTGCTCCCCCGGAAACCCCGGGCCCGCCCACGGGGCGGGGCCCCGAGGACCAGGCAGGGGCTGGGGGCGGGGCGCACCCCGCCGCCGAGCCGACCTCTCTGCCCTCGCGAGGCCCTGGCCCCGGGCGGCGGCCTCCTCCACACCCGCGGCCACCCAGCTGCAGGCCGCAGGACTGGGCCAGCCCTGCCACTTGGCCGGGCAGGGCCGCGTCCACCTCCGCGGTCCGCCCTGGTGGCGGCCCTCGCTGCTCCGGGGCGGCCGCATGACGGCCGCGGGGCCTTGGAGTAACTACGGCCCATGGTCAGGGGTTGGTCTGAGGCCGCGGCCCCCTCGCGGCCCGCCCCGCCCCGCCGGCGCCGACGTGGGTCTCTCCACCACATCATCTCAGATTTTAATGAGCTTCCCCCGAGCCCGACGGGCGGGGCTGGGAGGCCGGGCTGACCGCCGCGCTCCCCGCCGGCCGCCTCAGTCCGTCAGCGTCCGTGAAAGGGCAGGGCCCGCCCGGGTCCTGCGCTCGGCCACGGGGACGTCCAGGCCCTCGGCGGGCTGGCCCGGCCCGCACGCGGCCCCGGCGGAGCCCCGCGCTGGTCCTCGCGGCTGCTGCCATGGAGACGGGCGGCGAGGGCGGGCGGCGGCTCAGAAGCGCACGAAGGTGGCGTCGATCTGCCGCACGGAGGGCAGCGCCAGCATGACCTTGCGCCGGTACTGCGGGTCGCGCTGCAGCGGGTTCCGCTCCAGATAGACGGTCTCCAGGCCCTTGGCGCCCTTGAGCTCGTCCAGGTCGCCCCAGCTGTCCAGGAGGTTGTCGTTCATCTGGACAGGGCGGGCGCCCGTCAGCGGGAAGCGGGGAGGGCGGCCCCGGGCCCCGGGGACCTGACAGCTGCTGGCCGGGCCTCGCCGCCCCCCGCGGCCGCCCCCCGCGTGCGCCGCCCCCCGGCAGGCCGGGCCAGGGGGCCAGGGCTGCTCGCGTCGCCACCCCCCCGCGCCCCACCCTGCGTACCCAGAATTCCTGCAGCTCCGTCAGGTGGCTGATGTTCTCGATCTTCTTGATCCTGTTGGACGCGATGTCCAGCATCGTGAGTTTGTTCTGAAAGGAGGAAGACGCCGTTGCCTTCACGACCTCGACGGCGCGGGGCCCTCGCCCTGCATGGGGGGCGGCTCGGGCCCCCGCGGCTTGGCCCCTCCTCCGGTGGGGGCGGGGGCCGCGTCCAGAGGGACCCGTGAGCGAGCTGGGGGGTGCGGGGCGCTGCCAAGCTTGGGGCCCCCGGCGGGCCCTCAGCAGTGAAGGCCCCTCCCGCTCAGGGAGGCTGTGGGCAGAGCTGGCGCTCCCGCGGCCGCAGGGCCGAACCCCAGGGCCGCAGACCCGGCTCCCGCCGCCCCCACAGTGGATCTCGGCGCCCCGTCTCTGGGGGATCCGCTCAGCCCCGCCTCTGGCCTGCACCCCGGCTCTGCCACGTAGAGAGAGATAAAGCCTTACAGAAAAGGCGGGAGACGCAGCCTGGGCCCGAAGACTCGGAACCGCCCGGGTCTCGGGAACGTCGGAGGCCAGCTCAGCGGCCAGCCCGGCCCAGCCGCCCACCAGCTCCCCGCAGCGCTCAGCCCCGAGGCCCGGCGCTGGTGGGCGGGGGTTCAGTGAGAACCGCCCCGGGTGCTCGGCACAGCTGTGTGGCCCCGGCGGGCATGGCCAGGAGATCCCGGCAGGAGCGCAGGGGCTGACTGGGCGCCCGCCCGGGTTCCGGGGAGGCCAGCAGCATGTGTTGCAGATGCGCCCGAAGGGCCGGGGCGGGCGAGGCCTGACCCCCATGGGAGTGGACGCGGCCTGCAGGGCGGGCGCCCAGGCCGAGGGGCCCACGCGGACAGAGGAGCCGCGCAGACAGCCCACGGGAGCTGCCGGGGACGCGGTGGCCGCTCGACAGAACAAACGGACGCCCAGGACAGCAAGCGAGGAGCAGGCTTTTATTTATTGTCTGAACCTGGCGCTGAGGCGAGGCTGGCCGGGCCTCGGGGCACGGAGGGCGGGGAGGCAGAGGACCAGGCCTCTCTGCTGGGCGCTGCGCAGCCTGGCCTGGGGGACACACGGGACGGCGCAGGGGCCCAGGCCAGCGGTGAAGTGCCCGCTCCGCACTCGCTCTGGGGGGGAGCAACTGTACCCCACGGTGGGGAGGGGCCTCGGGAGGCCCAGCGTCCCCGCTGGCCAGCCCAGCAGGCCGGGAGCCGGCGCCCACCCCCGTGCTTACGTTGCTCTCCAGGCCCTCGATGACCTCGATGCCGTTGTGGCTGAGGTACAGCTCCCGCAGGTTCACCAAGCCCTGCAGCCCCTCGATCTTGGTCAGCCGGTTGCTCTGCAAGACAGCGGCGGCGGGACCTGTGAGGCGGCCCCGGCCTCAGGCGGCGTCCAGGAGGCTGCAGCCCTGCCCGCCTGGCCGCCTGCCACGGGCCAACCCCTGGAGGGCGGGGGCAGGCGGCTCAGGCCTCACCCCGGGGCCGCCGCCTGCACCTGCACGCTGAGCACCGTCAGGCTGGACAGCGCGTCCAGGTTCTGCAGCTTCGTGATCTTGTTCTTGCCCAGGAACAGGCTCTCCAGGCTGGCGAGTGTGTCGATGTTCTCGATGGCCTGGGCGGGCGGGGGCGTGAGCGGCGGCCGAGCCGGCAAGCAGCCCCTCCTGGGCCCCGCCCAGCGCCTCCCGTGCGGCCGGGCCTGGCTGCTGGACCCTGGGCACGGCCCGCTGCACAGGGCCTCCCCATCGGACCCCGGTGGCCGCCCGGGGCGGTGCTCCCGGCAGACCCGGCCCCCAGGCGGTGACGCCGAGGAGCGGGCCTCAAGAGTGGGCTGGGGCCGCCGCTGCCCACGCCCGCCAGCCTCGGGGGGCCCGGAGCCGCAGCCGGCCGAGAGGCGCCTCCGCACGCCGGTCAGTGGCCCCGGCCGGGCACCCACCCGGATGCGGTTGGAGCCCAGCTCCAGCATCCGCAGCTGCCGCAGGCCGCTCAGGTTCTCCATCTTGCTGATCTTGTTGTTGACCAGGAAGAGCTTCCTCAGGTGCGCCAGCTTGTCCACCCCCTCGATGCTCCTCAGCAGGTTGAAGGACACGTCCAGGACCCTGGGGCGAGGGGCGCGGCGCTCAGGGGCCGCGGGGCGCAGAGCGGGCTGCCCCAGCGGGGCGGCCGCCGGGCGCGAGCAACGGGGCCCCGGCACGACTCACTCCAGCTCCGCCAGCGCCTCCAGGTTCTCGAGCTTCCGGATCTGGTTGTCGTACAGGTCCAGCTCCCGGAGGCCGCGCAGCTCCTCCAGGTTCTCGATGCGCTTGATGAGGTTCTGGCGCAGGCAGAGCGTCTGTGGGCGGAGAGGGGCAGTCGCGCCTGCGGCCACGGGAGGCCATGCTGACCACAGCGGGGCCCGGCCGCGCAGCTGCTCACCTTCACCTTCTTCAGCACCTCGAACCCCTCGATCCTCCCGATGCGGTAGTGATTGAGGTCCACGTCCTGGAACAGAGCGGCGGCTCAGCGGGGACGAGCCCGGCCCTGCCTCCGGGGCCGCTGCGGGGTGGGAGGCAGGCCGCTCTGCGAGAGCCTTTCAGTTCCCTCTGACCCCCAGCGGCCTGACACTGACCCTGGCAGCAGCCCGCTCGCCCAGGAGTGGCTGCGCCCAGCCCGTGTGCCACGAGGCACGAGTCAACAGGGCTCACGCACCACAGGCCCCAGGACCACAGAAATGGGGTTTCGGTCACTGGCGTTAACACGTGGAACACGGAACCCCTTTGCCAGACCGGCCTCTGCGAGGGCCCCACCCGCTGCCCCGTCCACGGCGCAACCTGGCCTCTGGGGCCGGCACGGCCTCACCTCTGCGTCTCTGTCCAGGCTGATGGTCTCCATGTCCACAGGCGGCTCCCGTCCTTCTGACAGAACGAGAGGAGGAGCCCGCTCAGCCCCGGTGGCCGTCCCGGCTCGCCCGGAGCGCCCACGCGGCTTCCCGAGTCCAGCTGCCGGCCACAGTCCACAGGCTCCCGAGTGCCGCGAAGCACGTTCTGGAGCTGCAGGACGGGGGGCTGGGGCCGAGCCCGGGGAGCTGGGCCAGCGGGAGCAGCCGCCGCCCCGTCTGGGGGGTGCATCAGGCCGCGCGCCCAGGGTGACCCCCCGCACAGCGCGGGCCCGTGGGGAGCAGGTTGCAGGGGCCCCGCTGGGGCAATGCCGATGGGCCGGCCAGGACCCAGCGGTCAGGGTCCCCCAGCAGGGCCAGCTGCGCCCCGGCCGCTCCGACGCCAGGTCTGTGGCCGAGGGACTGACCCTCGGAGACCCTGACTCCGCCCGTGCCCAGCGGCTCGTCCCCCAGCAGGACCAAGGTCGGCGACAGGCGTGGGGCTGGGGGTGCTTCCGGCGGCCGCCCCGCTGCTGCAGCTCAGGTGTGCTCCCCCAGGCCGCGGGTGGCGCGTGGCCACAGGCTCTCGTGGGCAAGCGCTGCAGGCCGGGCGCGCTCGGCAGGCGGGAGCACAGAGCTGCCAATGCCCGAGGCTGCAACTTGAGCCGAGACCTAAGTCAGTGCAGCGGGGCCGGCAGGGATGCTGCGTGGGGGCCAGCGGGGCCCGGGGCCATGAGGGCCGCCCGCGTCCCAGCCCGCGCTGCCTCAAGCCCCGGAGCACACCTGACGGTGCTCCCGCCTCACAGCGGTCGCCACGGCACGCTCTAAGGACCTCTGTCGCGAGCTCGTTCGTGTCGCCAGACGCGATCACCGGCACCGAGGCCCAAACGGTCCACTGAGTCTGGGCTTGCGGCCCGAGACCCTCGGACACAGGTGGGTGTGCTTTCTCCTGGGCGTGCATGGCTCGCCCCAACCCTGGCTGCACTGGCACGACTGTGCACCCTCTCCCCACCCACTGCCGCCCGGGGTGGCGACTCTCGAGGCCCCTAGTCTGCCCACGGGCCGTCTCTTTCTGACAGAAGTTGGTTTTCTGGGCAAAAACTGAGGGGGCTTAGGCTGGTGGGCGAGGCCACGCCCCTCACGGCAGGGCAGTTTCCCCACAAAGCGCCTTTCCCAGCCTCTGGGGGTGCGGAGCTGGGCTCAGGCCGGCTGAGGGGCGCAGCACCCACAGGCGCTGCCGGGCCAGCCCACCCGGCCCCGGAGACCCCGCCGGTACCTTCCGGGTCCCCCTGCTCCTCCCCGTCCTGCAGGCTCTGCTCGCTGAGCTCCGACACGATCCCGCGGCTCTGCTGCTTGCCCCCTTCGTCTCCCGACTCCTCGGACTCCGCCCGCCTGTCGACTGAATGGGGCGGTGAGGGCTCGCGCCTGCCGGCCGCGGGGCAGCCCAGGGCGCGGTCAGCAGAGGTGGGCTCAGGCCGGCGGTCCAGGGGCTGCGCGTCCCGCACCACCGAGGCGGGCAGTGGCGGCCACTCAGGTGCGGAGGCGAGACCTGCGTCCTGCCCCCAAGACCCAAGGGGCCCTGGCCGCCCTTCGGCCCGCCAGCCTTGCGGAGGGACCACGTGGCCGCCCCCACCTCCCCTCGCCCCGTTGCGCGAGCCCCCTGGCCGAGGAAGCCAGGCCACGCGCCCGAGGGACCCAAGGCTGGCTCCAACCAGGCTGTGGCGCCCGGGCCCCAGCTCAAGCCTGAACTAACAGGCCGCGGCCAGGAGTTCGGCCAGATGGTGCATAACTTCCGTTTTCTGCGTTTTTGGGGAAATTTGCAAGACCTGAAGCGCGGACAGAGCGCTGGGGCTCCTGAAGCCCCCCACGCACCCTCCTCCCCACCGCGGGGCTGCCTGGGGGTGCGCCTGGAGTGGGGCAAGCTGCATTTCCTCTCTGGACCTCCTGCTGGCCCAGCAAAGCAGCCCCCACCACGGCAGCGCACCCGGGCGGGGAGCGCCAGGCAGGGCGTAGGGTCGAGGCCGAAGACACGGGGCACTCCTGGGGGCGCGAGGCTCTGGGCGCGACAGCAGGTGGGCTCATAAGGGGACAGGGCGCTGGGCACACAGGTGGCGCCGCCGGCAGTAAGCCCCACGGGGAGAGGGAGCTGAGTCAGAGAGCGGGGGACTGGAGAGGCTCTGGGGGGCGGGCAGAGGCGCGGAGCTGCCAGGGGAGCAGGAGAGCAGCGGGGCTCGTGTCATTCCCCAGGACGGGCGTGCGCTGAAGAGGGGGCGGGGGGGCTGGGAGAGGCGCTTCGCGCGGCCCCGCGTCGCGCCAGCCTCGCCGGCCCCGCCGCTGCCTGGCTCCCTTCACCCGGGACGAGCCTCCGCTCTCTCCGCCGGGCCGGCGCTGCAGGCGCCGCGGGAGCCGCAGCTCGGGCGCCCTCTCCGCCGCCAACGGGCCGGCTCATCTCGGCGCCCGCGCCCCGCGCCCGTCGCAGCGCGCCGGGCCCAGGCTGGGGGCCGGGCCGTCCGGGCGGGCGCGCGTCTGCGGCGGCGCGACAGCTGAGCGGACGGGCCCCGCCGCGCCGCCGGCCGCCGGCCGCCTCCCCGGCCCCGCCGCGCCGGCCGCCCGCGCCCGCGTCCCCCTGAAGCGCGGGGCCGGGACCCGCGAGCAGGCTCCGCGCGCCGGCGCGTCGCCCGGCCGCAGCTGTCAGAGGGCCCGCCGGGGGGCCCGCACCCCCGCCCGCCCCGGCCCTCGGCCGCCGCCCGGGCCACTCACCCTCCATCATCTCCTGCGACTGCTGCTGGCTCCCGCCGTGCTCCGCCGCCATATTGGCTGCTCTTCCCTTTCCGGAATCTGTCGCCTCAGGCCCCTCAGCCAATCGGGGCTCCCGACTCCGATCCCGTCTGGCCAACGGAACCTCAGCGCAGGCCCCGGCGCGCCTGCGCGGCCGCAGCGCCTCATGGGAGTTGTAGTCCGCCCGTGAGGCCCGCCGCCCGGGACCGGCGCCCCCCGCCTCTGCTCCCCGGCAGGCACAGTGAGAGCGCGGGCCGGGGCGTCCGGAGGCGGCGGCGGGCGGGCAGCCAGGGCCAGCGGCGACCAGAAGCGGGCACGGCCGGGCGGGGGGTCTGCGCGGGACTGCGGAGTACGGTCCCCGACCCAGAGCGGTCGGCGCGCCCCAGTGCAGAGTCGGCGAGGCCGCGGCCTACCCAGCTCACGGCGGGCGCCTCGGCCCCGCGGCCCCCGCCGTCAGGAAGAGGCCGCCGAGCGGCGAGCTCCGCGCTGCTCAGCCTTCCGGTTCTGACACGAGGAAACGGCGTCCGCCAGCCCTGGCTGCCACCGGCCGGTCTCCTTTGGCTCCTCCGAGGCGCCGTAGACTCAGTCCAGTGCGTCCCTAGCAACCGCCAGCGCGGGCTTCTCAGCTCGAGCTCTTGAGTCCCGCCCACAGCTGCCGGTGATTGGCTCGCGCTGCCTGTCAATCGGCGAGAGTTGCCCTTCGATTGGTCGGCGTTGGAGGCGCTGTTCTTTTTCCGTGCGGCGGGAAGAAGCTGAGCCGGGGACCTTAGGCCAGGAGAGGGGTCTGCGCTCGGGAGGGCAGCCCGGGCGGACGCGACCCCGTGCGACCGTTGGGCCGGGCGCGCCGTCCTCTCGCCCTCACTGACGGCGCCTTGGGCCCGCTCATCACGGGGGCCTGCCCCCCGCTCGAAGGTGAGCCCAGCGCTGGAGCCCGTTTCCGGGCCGCGAGAGCGAGCGCGAGGCCAGCCGCCCTGCCCCGCAGCTCCCCGGGCGCCAGCGGCCTGTCCCCTCCCGCCCCGGGCGGCCATTGGCCCTGTACCCCCTCGCCCACCACCGGTGGCCAGCGGCCCTGGCCCCGCGGCCCCCCACCGCCGGCTAGCCACCTGCCCTCCCCTGCCTGCCTGCGCCCGGCTCCTCCTTCGCCAGGCTGGGCAGCAGCTGACCCGGAGACTTGCCTCCCCACTCCATCACTCAGCCAGCAGGAGTCCGTTCCCTGAGCTTCTCAAGGCTCCTCGCCCTCTTTCCTACCCCGGCTGGGCTCCGCGGCCTCTCTCTGCGTGGCCGTCCTCCAGGCGCGGGGCCTCTGGAGTCAGTCTTGGCGTGGGGTCCGGGTTGCCCAGGCCGAGGCCTGGGGCGCTGGCCTGCCCCGCACTCCGAGTGCCCGGCTGCCCCAGGGCGTGTGGGGATCTGCCCTTCTTGGGGGGCTCAGCTGCACTGGGGCCTCTTCCCGGAAGCCCGGACTGGCCTCAGCTCTGAGGGCCCTTCTCGCACCCCCGGCCAGCGTTCCCGAGGCTGAGGACGCCTCGAGGCCCAGTGTCTCTGAGGGGTGTTGCCTCGCAACCCGAGGGCCGGAGGAAGGCAGCTTTACGGGCTCACCCAGTGACGCGACACGGCCACGTCTGCGCTGCTGCCCGGCCCGGCCCCTCCCGAGGGCCGGCTGCTCCAGCGGGCTGCCCCTGCTTTGTGCCCGGCTGTAGGAAAGGGGTGCTGCTGTGGAACCCCGGTGCAGCGCCCGCGGGCCCAGAAACTGCCCACAAATCTGTTTCTGTCTGGCCGAGGGCCCCGCACCCCTAGAGACGGACCTGGGGGTGGGGATGCCCTCGGGACCCCGCCCAGAGCCCAAGGCCACCGCAGGACCCTCAGCCTGGCCAGGCCCTGCTGGTCAGCCTCTGTCTCCGTGAGACCCAGGGGAAGGGGGGCTGGCAGGGGGTGCAGCCAGGCCCCCACACCCGCCCCAGCTGGCAGAGGGCGCTGCTGCTTGCCGCAGAGCCCCCGCCAGGCCCCCGGGGGTGCTGGACTCCAGCCCTGCAGGCGGCCCCGGAAGGGTGCTTGGTGGAGGGGATGGGCTTCTCTGCTTTTCCTCCTCTCTGTGTACAAACCTAAGAGTTGCAGAAAACAAAGCCAAACCTCAGGGTGGCGGCCTCTGACCGAGAGTCGGCCTGTGGCCATGTGGGCAGCTCTGGGGCGGCCTGGGCGGCTGAGCCCTGAGTCGGGCGGGCCCGCTCCCCGCCTCCCGCTGGCCGGTCAGCTCCCCCCCGCCACGCTTTCAGCCGGGGCCGCCTTCGGCTCCTCCGCCCCACGCCCTGCGCGTTGGTCAGTGAGGCCGACCCCAGGAGCCGCAGGCACCCCTGGGTGGAGCTCAGCCGGTGAGACCCCGGCCAGGCGGCCGGTGCTGCCGCACGGACGTCGCCCACTCACTCCCTTCCAGGGGACGTGGACCCTGCACCACCCTTCCCCATGGAGGACAGCAGCCTGCCGGCCTCGGGCAGGGAGCAGAGTGACCCGGCCCAGAGCCTGCTGTCGCCGGTGCCCACTGAGCGCCCCGCTGGGCCCAGCAGGTCCTTGCCGCTGCCCCACAGGCCCCTGAGCAGGAGGCATGGGCTCGCCAGGCTGTGCCAGAGCAGGACGGCGCTCTCAGGTAAGGCCGCCCGCCAGCCGCGGACACGCGTGGGCCCACGCCCTGGGGCTCAGGCCCCCTCCCCCAGGGTCGGCTGGATGGCAGGGCCGGTCCCCCACCTTCATTTCCGAGCCAGGGTGCTTGGAGCTCGGCCACAGCCGGCAGGAAGCTCTGCCTCTGGGCTAGAGCAGGCTGCAGGGGGGTTGCTGGGGGTCGGGGGGGTCTGAACATGGGGCGCCCGCCGGACACGGTGGGGACAGCTGGAGCCAGAAGAAGGGGCCCTGGTCCCAGAGGGGGTCTGGCTACTGCTGGGGCTGGGGCCGGAGGGCTGGGCCCCTTGGAGAGGCGCCCTGGAGGGACTGGGCGTGGTGGGCAGCGCCGGGGGATGGGCGAGAGCGGCTGCCAGTGCCCGTGCCTGCCCCGGGCTCTTGGGGGGCCCAGCTGAGCCGCCTGGGAGGAGGGGCCAGGGCAGCTGCCGGCTGGCCGAGCAGCATTTGCCTCAGGAGGGTCCAGAGAGGCCGCCCACGGAGAGAATCGGGGACCTCGAGGACCCAGTGCGGGAGGTTTGCTGTTTGGAGCTGCCGGGGCCAGCTGGGGAGGGTGGGGTGGCGGGGTCAGGCGGGGGTCTGCTTGGGCGGGGCAGGGGTCTTGGGGTGTCCTGGCAGACGCAGGGGTCAGGAGCCCGGAGCCTCCGGGAGCCACAGGGGTAAGCCTGGGGCAATGGGCAGGGGCGGGCCAGGGAGGCGTGCCCAGTCCAAGGCCGGGTGGGCTCAGCGGCCCCAGCCCCCTTTCTTTCCAGAAGACCTGTGGAGCTGCTACTGCCTGTCCTCGCTGGCGGCCCAGAACATCTGCGCCTGCAGGCCGCCCGGCCCCACCGCTTCCGAGCAGGCCGAGCCGGCGGGCTCTCTGGCCAGTGCGTCCTGCTGCTCGCTGCTGCGGGGCCTGGCCTCGGGCTGGCCGGCGCCCCTGCTGCCCGCCCCCGTGTGCAACCCCAACAAGGCTGTGTTCACTGTGCACCCCCAGACCACAGAGGTGCCCGCGGGCGGACGGGTGGGTGGGCGGCCAGAGCGGGGCGGGCACCCCTGGAGCTGCCCGGGGCGTAGGATTGGGGCCTGGACAGGCCCTGTGGGTGGACAGAGTGAGGGAGGGGCTGGTGCTGGCCCTGGCAGCCGTGGAACTGGGGTCTCCAGGCTTGCCAGGCGCCTTTGGGCCCACGTGGACAGGGCCCCGGGAGAGCGGGCAGAGGCCGGGGTGTCCAGCGTGCACACGCATGCCCTTTGCCCACGACTCCCAGACACACGAGTGAGAGCTGGAAGTGTGGGGAGAAAGACAGTAAGAAAGGCCTGGGGCCGGCGCGCTCTGTCCCGGCGGGTGAAGCCGCAGCCCGAGCATGGGGGAGGGGGGTCCGGGCCATTTGGAGGCCAGCGTGGCCCTCTGCGCTGTCCCCTCAGATCCTGGTGGCCAACGACAGAGCGTGCCGGCTCCTGGGCCACAGCAGCCACGACCTGATCGGCCAGAGGCTCACGCGGTTCTTCCTGAAGCCGGAGCCCGAGGTGGTGCAGGCCCTGAGCGAGGAGCACGTGGGGGCCGACGGCCGCGCTGCGGTGGTGTTTGGCAGCGTGGTGAGCCGCGGGCGGGCACGGGGAGGTGGGGGCGGGGCCTGCGCGGGGGCGGGGCCGCGGCGCGCTGCTCGGCCCTGGTCAGCCCGCCTGTGCGCAGGTGGATGTCGTGACCCGCGACGGGGAGCGGGTGCCGGTGTCCGTGTGGACGAAGCGGGTGCGGCGGGAGCACAGCCCGTGCTGCGTGGTGGTGCTGGAGCCCGTGGAGCGCGTGTCGGCCCGGGTGGCCCTTGGGAACGACGTGAGTGTCCCGGCCCGGGGCGGGCGCGGCTGGCGGGGCGGCCCTGCGCGCCACTGTCACTCCCTGTGCACCACGGTCACCCCTCCGCAGGGCACCGTCTCGTCCTGCGACGGCCTCTTCGCCCACCTGCTGGGCTTCGCGAGCGCGGAGGACGTGGCCGGGCGGCACGTCACGGAGCTGGTGCCCTCGCTGCAGCTGCCCCCGCCTGGCGGGCGCGTCCCACAGGTAGGCGCCACCCCGGCTGCTGCAGCTCCCGCTGGCCAGCGCCGCTGTGCCTGAGCCTGCGCTCCGGCGGAGACTCGCCCAGGCCGGAGGCGGAGGCGGGGGGGGCAGCGACCGGGCCGCCACGGGCATTCAGCGTGGGCGGCCGGCCCAGCCCCACGAGAGGCCCTGCCCGCAGAGCCTGCGGATCCAGAGGGCGGTTGCGAGAGCCACGGACGGCACCACCTTCCCCCTGAGCCTGAAGCTGAAGCCTGCGCCGGGCAGCGAGGGGGCTGCGGGCAGCGGGGCGCCGGGCGGCTTCGTGGCGTCTGTCTGGGTGTTCTCCACCATCAGCGGCCTCATCACCCTCCGCCCCGACGGGACCATCCACGGCATCAACCACAGCTTCGCGCTGACGCTGTTCGGCTACGGGGAGGCCGAGCTCCTGGGCAAGGTGGGCGGCCGTCTGGGCTGCAGGGAGCCCCACCGCTCTGGGGCGCATGGGCGAGGGGTGTGGCCTCCCGCCTGGTCCGTGCTCCCCCAGGGCCTTTGACGCGGGGACGCGTCCCCACACGCCCAGAGCCGGGCCCGCTGGCCAGCCCGCCCGGTGGGTCCACCGCCCCCCGCAGGTATCACCGCAGGCATCCAGCCGCCTCTAGGCTGCGGCCCCCGGGCATGGGGCTCCCTCGTGGGCGCCCCACCCCCCACCCCCGCCGGGCGTCCAGTCTGCGGAGTCTGCCCGGCTGTGGTGGCAGCAGGAGGGCAGGGTGGGGCTGACTGTCCCCTCGTCTCCCAGAACATCACCTTCCTGATCCCCGGCTTCTACCGGCACATGGACCTCAGCTACGACGGCTCCCTGGCCCTGCCGGACCTGGCCAGCTCCCTGGACGCCAGGGACCAGGGTGTGCCAGAGGAGAGGGCGGCCTGCCCCCCGCCGGCCTGGGGCCCCGCCGAGGCGGCCCAGGGTGAGGCTGGCTTGCGCCTGCACGGTTCCCTGCGCTGCCCAGAGGTCAGGGGTCAGGCCTTGGAGACCGGGCAGCGGAGAGTCACCCTCCACCAGGGTCACTGGATTCTGCTGGCTGGTGCAGCCCTGAACCCGGGGCGAGAGCGGAGGAGCCCCGGTGGCCGAGGGCTGGATTCAGGGCGGGCGGGCGGCGGTCGCCAGAGGGGCTGAGCGTGAGGTCGCCGCCAGGTCCTCCTGCGCAGCCCGCGCTGGCCGGCGACCCGGATGGGCCTGGAGCTGAGACCCTGCAGCCTGGGGGAGGCCAGGGAGCTGCGACTGGCGCCCAGGCCCGCATGGACCCTGGGGACCGCCCCGACGTCCTCCTGTTTGCGCCTGCCCAGGGGTAGGTGTTCACGGGGGGCCCGCGGGCTTCAGAGACGTTCTGTGGGGGGACAGCAGCAGCCACACGCAGACCCTGGGCATAAAGGCCCCCCGCCCCCCGCCCCGCGGCACCTCCAGCTGCCCTGGCTCGAGGCCCAGAGCGGCAGCAGGACTCAAGCAAGTAAATCACCCGCGTGTGTGCCCGGGTTCTCACCGTGCAGCCTCCCCTCGGGGGTGGGACCGCAGTGCGCGTCTGTAAGCCCCAGACCGCTGGAGCGGGGCCGAGCCGCAGGCCTGGCCCGGGGCGTCGGGGTGCCCTGCGCGTGAGCCCGCGCTGGTCTGCCCGGGAGGCCCCGCGCCCCGCGGCTCCTACAGCACCGTCCCGATCCCCAGGGTGGGCGGCCGGCCCGGAGGGAGCCCCCCGACCTGGGGTGGGCGGACGGCGTCCGAGGAGCAGCAGCGCCTGGCCCCGGGGGACGACGCCGCAGCTACGGGGAGCTCCCCGCTGGCTCCCCGGGACGGTTCTGAGAGCCCGGTCCTCGCCGCTGCCAGCAGCTGGCACACAGGCACGCCACGGGCCAGCTCGGGCCCCGAGCCCCAGGCCGGTCCGCCGGCAGAACCTGGGGTCAGGCGGGACATGTGGCAGGGAGGCGCGGACCCGGCTGCCTGTGCCTGGGGGCCGGCCCCAGCCCCCCTGCCCACGCCGGTGCCGGGCGCCAGGGACGGCCCGGAGGAGCTGCGGGCAAGCCTGGTGTGGGAGCCGCCGTCCTCCAGCCCGGCGGGGCCCCTGGGCGCCCCTGGCCCCCAGCTGGCCCCTGTCGAGCTGCCGCCCTGTGACCTGGGCAGCCGGGACCTGCAGGGCAGCCGCGCGGGCAGCTCCTCGGCCTGCTACGCCCGGGCCATGGACCTCCCCGGGGCGCCCGACCCCGCGCCGGCCCAGGACGCCAGCCTGCTGGCCCTTTCCTGGAGCCTGCGGGAGCTGCACGCCAGCGAGCGGGCGGATGGGGCTCCCACGCCCGGCCCCCAGCCCCCTGTGGGGCTACCTGCGCCCCCACCGGCTGGCCCTGAGGTGGACGAACGCGGGCTGCAGGGTGCCGGGCCCGACGCCCCGGGCAGCAGGGAGCGCCTCCTGCTGAGCACCTACTTCCAGCTCCCCGGGGGCCCGTGGGGGCGCGAGGGGGCCCCCTCCCCCCAGGCCAGCCCGGCCAGCGGTGGCAGGGGGGCTCCGAGGATGGGCGTGCAGGTCACTTCCACGCCGGTGCGAGCAGCTGGAGCGACATCCCCTGGGGCCGCCGACCCGCCGCAGGAGATCCAGGAGGGCACCTTCGCCGGGTGCTGCTTCCACCGGGATGGCTCGCAGCTGAGTATGTGGGGGCGGGGGGCGGTGGGGCGCAGCGGGCAGTGGGGGGGACGGCGGGTGGGCTCCCCTGACCATGCGGCCGGCAGGGCGGAGGGCTGCTGGCGAGGGCAGGGCGCCCTGGCGCTGTGCCTGCCTCTCATCCTCGGGCAGGGCCTTGCTCCGCGTCCTTCCCGCAGCCGAGGGGCACCGGAGTCCAGCTAGCTGTCCCCTCATGCAGACGGCGCAGGGGTCCGCCCTCGGGCTAGAAACACGGGCGGGAAGGGGTGACGGGGTCTCCCTGAGCCCACCCCCAGGGCGGCCCCCCCTGGAGTTGGCCGCAGGAGGCTGCGCGCGCTGGTAGGGGACACGGTGGCCGGGCCTCCCAAGCGCGTCCCCCCACGGGGCTGGGCGGCGCATCTTCCTGCCTCGGCCGGGCAGGGGCTGACGCCAGCCCCCCCAGGTGTGCAGTTCGAGGTGAGGCGCGTGGAGCTGCAGGGCGCCACCCCCCTCTTCTGCTGCTGGCTGGTGAAGGACTCGGCCGCCCGCACCCGCCTGCTGCTGGCCAGCCTGCCCAGCTCCTCGCTGTCCACGAGCGAGCCGTCTGCATCCAGCCTGAGCGAGGTTGGTGCTGCACGGGGCGGGGGCCGGGGTCCCCGTGAGCCATGTCTGGGCGAGCCCTGCAGGCCAGCAGGTGCGGGCGCCCCACCCTGCCCGGGCCCTCAGATGGCCGCTGCCCTCACAGGCGCTCCGCTCCAGGCCCTGGTTCGAGGAGGCGCCAGCAGCTGTGGGGCTGGAAGGGCTGGCAGCCTGGGAGGGGGCCTACTCCCTCAGGTACAGCACACAGAGCCCGCTGGGCAGCGGGGCCTTTGGCTTTGTGTGGACAGCGGTGGACAAGGAGGAGAACAAGGAGGTACTTGGCGGCATAGGGCAGCTGCAGCGGCTGGGTGGGGGCGGGGCGGGCTGGCGGGAGCCCACCCCCGCTCGCCCTCGCCCTCGCTCGCCCAGCCCCACCCCCCACCCCACCCCACCCCCGTCTCCCTGCGGGCGTGTCCACGCGTCCTGCCGCCCTCCTCCGCGCCCTGGCTGCTGCCCGTGTGGGTCCCCTGCCCGCCGGCCGCCCCCGTCCAGGCCCCTCGTGAGCGCCCCTGGGCCTTGGGCTTCCGGCGCGTCGGGGCCCAGGCGCTCTGCGGCCTCCCGGCGCTGCGCGGGGCGGGCGGCTCGGCGGGACGCGCCTGCGTGGGCGGCCACGGGGCCCTGCTGGGGCGGCTGCGGCAGCGCGGGCGCTCCCCTCGGCCTCCCCGCAGGTGGTGGTGAAGTTCATCAGGAAGGAGAAGGTTCTGGAGGACTGCTGGGTCGAGGACCCCCAGCTGGGGCGAGTGACGCTGGAGATCGCGATCCTGTCCAGGGTGGAGCACGTCAACATCATCAAGGTGGCGGCCTCGCGCGAGGGGCCGGCGAGGGCCGGGCGGTCTGGACGCCGGGCGGGCTGGACCGACTCTGCCCCCTTCCAGCTGCTGGACGTGTTCGAAAACCAGAGCTTCTTCCAGCTGGTGATGGAGAAGCACGGCTCCGGCCTGGACCTCTTCGCCTTCATCGACCGTCACCCCAACCTGGACGAGCCCCTGGCGAGTTACATCTTCCGGCAGGTGGAGCGGCCGGGCGGGGGCGGGGCCTGCGGGGCGGGGCGGGGCCAGGCCGGTGGAGCGGCGGGGCGGGGCCTGTGGGGCGGGGCCAGGCCGGTGGACAGCCGGGCGGGGGCGGGGCCTGCGGGGCGGGGCGGGGCCAGGCCGGTGGAGCGGCCGGGCTCGGCCGGGGGCGGGGCCTGCGGGGCGGGGCCAGGCAGGTAGAGCGGCCGGCAGGGGCGGCGTCGCGGGGCCTCGGCGCTCAGGACTTTGGGCTTTGCGCCTGGGACCCGGCTCGGGAGGGAGAGCTCTGGCCGGTGGCGCAGGTCGGGAGGGGGCCGCGGCCGGCCTGGGCTCACGCACCCTACTGCTCCCGGCGGCCCTGCGTGCCTGCGGCGGCTCCATTTGGGCCGTCTGTCCCGAGCGGCCGCCTTGCATGGGAGCCGAAGTCCGCTCTGCGCGGGCTGCGTGGCGAGGGCGCCTCCGGCGTCGGGCTTCACAGGAAAGGCGGCGGCTCCACTCCCGAAGTCCGGCTCCCGAGGGCTCCGTGGTGGGCGGTCCCGAGGCCTGCACCGTGCTCCTGGGGATGCCGGTTCTGGCAGCTCCTGCGAGGGGACGGCCCTTCCACGCTTCGACTGCGGGAGTTGCTGGCCTCTGAAAGTGGGTCTCAGGCCATATACCCCCTACCCCGCCGGATCGTGGCTCGTCCACTGTGACTCTTGGGGAGGCCTGGGGTCTGCCGCGGGCGCTGCTCCCCACACCTGTCTGCTCCGGCTGGGCAAAGGTGGGGCTGGGTCCCTGCCTCCGTCTCTGCGGCCCCTCGAGAGGCAGTGCGTCGGGGCGACTTCGTGGGACCGTCATGGGAACGTGGGCTGCGGTTCGGGCAGCTCCGCCTCCCACCCCGGCGCGTGCTCCCAGAGCCATGCTCGGCCCCTGCCCACCGCGGCCGTTCTGCAGGCGGCTAGCGGTGCTGCCCGGCCCTGGGCAGGCTGCCCTGTCCTGCTCCCGGGCGACGCCAGGCTGCGCTGTGCCTGTGTGAGCGTGGCCTGTGGGCACCGCCGGTGCATCCCTCGCTGCGGTGGAGGCCGCAGCCCGCGCCGGGAGGTCCGAGTGTGGCTCGCCCAGCTCTCCCCCAAACTGCTGTGTGCACAGCTGGGCACCCGCCAGGGCACGGCCGGCCATGGCTGCGCCCGCCCTGTGCACACCAGGGCGTGTCCATGAGCCCTCGCGGTTTGGGCGTGCGCCCACCGCACGTCTCTGCAGCTCCCGGGGTCCCGGCCTCCCCCAGGCGCTGAGGCGCGTGTGCCTCCGCGCGCAGACGGAGCGGGTGGGGCTCCAGCGGGCTCGCGGCTGCCCTGACGGCTTGCGCTTGCAGCTGGTGTCGGCCGTGGGCTACCTGCGCTCCCGGGGCGTCCTGCACCGCGACATCAAGGATGAGAACATCGTGATTGCCGAGGACTTCTCCATCAAGCTCATCGACTTCGGCTCGGCCGCCTACCTGGAGCGGGGCAAGCTCTTCTACACCTTCTGCGGGACCATCGAGTACTGCGCGCCCGAGGTCCTGCTGGGGCACCCGTACGTGCGCGTGCGCGGGGCTTCCTGTGGCTGCAGAGGGGTGAGGCCAGGGGGCCGCTCCCCAGGTGTGCGCGCCCAGTGTGTGCGCCCAGTGCAGGCCTGGCCCGGGGCCTGCGGCGCGGGGCCGGGACACAGCGGGGTGGAGGGCACCCTGCTGGGGGGCGCTGGGGCGGGGGTTCTGGCTGTGGGTGCGGCTGCGGCGGACGCTTCCACCCAGACACGGCGCTGCCTCTTCCACCCACGATTCAGGGGCGCGGTCAGCTGTCCACTAGGGAGCCTGTGGCAGAGGCTGGCCGGCTAGAGGCCCTGGGGCCCTCCCTGTAGTCGCCTGGTGCTCTGGGCCCACCCTCTGGCCCTGCACCCCGTCGACTGCTCCCCCACGCGGGGATCCCTGCCCGTGCCCAGCTCTTTGCGGCTTGGCTTTGCGCGCCTCCGCCTCAGTCTGGGGGGGCAGACGTGTGCGGCGCTGAGCCCCCGCGCTGGGGGTGCTCCCGGGCGGGAGCAGCTGCCTGCTGAGCGCCAGTGGCCGCCTGCCCCGCAGCTACAGGGGTCCGGAGCTGGAGATGTGGTCGCTGGGCGTCACCCTGTACACGCTGGTCTTCGAGGAGAACCCCTTCTGCGAGCTGGAGGAGACCATGGAGGCCGCCATCAGCCCCCCGTACCTGGTGTCGGAAGGTGCGGCCCCGCGAGGGCCTCCTCCGCCGCTGCTCGGCGCTCTGGTCTCCTCGGATGTGACACGCCGACTCGGCGACGGTCCCCTCCCCCACGGGGCGTTCTGGGGGCAGAGCGTGTCTGGGAGGTGGCCTGCGTGGGCATGAGTGGCCGCGAAAGTGGGTAAGGGGCGGGGCGGGCGCCCCAGGACTGGTGGGACCCAGGGGCCCAGCCAGCCTGTTTCTGCCCCAGCGCTCATGAGCCTCGTGTCGGGGCTGCTGCAGCCCGCCCCCGAGCGGCGCACCACGCTGGACAAGCTGGCAGTGGACCCCTGGGTGACGCAGCCCGTGGACCTCGCCCGCTACACCTGGGACGAGGTGTGCCGCCCCCACAGGCCAGGTGGGCCTGCGTCCCCCGACCCCACCGCTGCCCGCGGGTCCCCCGGGGCTGCAGGGCACCAGAGAAGGCCTGCAGTGGCCTGTCCCTGGGCAGTGGGCCCATTCTGGCCTGCTGGGCGCCCGCTGGGGCTGGGGGGAGGGGGACAGCACCGTGGAACCCCAGACCAGGAGGGCCCCGCAGGAGGGGCTGGGAGGGCACCTGGCGGGTGGGGGGCCTGTGCGGTCGCCCTCAGCCCTGGGCAGCAGGTGGCCAAGCCCCGCAGCCTGTGACACCCGGTGCTGCGTCCCCAGGAAGCGGAGTCCTGTCCCCAGGGAGCCCGTGAGCCTGGAGTCTGGCCCCGCGGCCGCTGCCAAGGCCACCCAGCTCGGCGGCACCCCTAGTCTCCTGCGGGGGCAGCGCAGAGGCCTCGCGTTCCCGTGCACGCAGAGCGGCCAGGCCCCCACCAGTACCGGCCTGCGAGGGGCTGGGGGGCAGCCCCAGCTTTCCAGATTAAAGCTCCTACGAGTGAGTGGCCCCGAGTCTTCCTCTTGGGGGGAGGGCACCCTCGCTTGCCAAGGCAGAGAGCGGGTGGGCTCCAGTCAGGCAGGGCCTGCGGCTCCACAGTGGCTCAGCTGGCAGGAGGGGGCTTCTGCAGCCACCCTTTATGCAGTGGACTCTTGGAGCAGGATGCAGGCACCCCACCTTGGTGCTGTGGGCCGCTCTGGGCGCCCCCTGCAACGTGGGGAAGTGCTGGAAGCAGGGCTGCCGGATAGCTCCCTGCTGTTAGGCCCCTCTGCACAGGGAGGGCGGACACCCCTACTCGCCCCGTGTCCCTTTCCACCTGCCTGTCCTCCCGCTGCCTCCTGCCCCCTCCCCGAGTGGCTGTTCTGCCCAGCATGGCCATCGTCCTAAGGAGGGCCAGCAGCTACGGCCGCCCTGGCAGAGACCCCCCTTGCCACACCAATGCCGGAGGTCAGAACCCCGGCTGTGGAAAGGCCTCCTCCCTTGGGTAACTGCGGGCTGCCCGAGGCAGGTCGCGTGACACGGGTCACTTCACAGGGAGGGTAAGGACGTGCCCCCTTATCTAGATATTGGGGCTATTGTCCAGAATCAGGATTTTTACCAGAAACCTACTTGGACGGCAGGGCGCCCCCTTATATGGGGTGGGGCCCGTTTCCTCTTTGGGAAGTCCCAGGGCCCGACCTGGCCACGGCTGGGGCGTGTGCCGCATCTGCACCAATGGCTGTAGGGCCCACGGCCTTGTGGGCCCCCACATCGGGGGCTGCTGTGGCACCGAGTGATGTTCAGCGGAACCGGACGGGCAGGCAGAAACTCCCTCGGCCCCTATGAGCCTGGTGCGTCAGAGCCAAGCAGTTCCTGCCCTCCCACGGCCGGGGCAGCTTGCGGAGCCCAGCTGGAGGGGGACCTGCAGCCCAGACGCCCCCTCCGAGGCCTGAGGCGCCCCCAGCCGGCAGCTCAGGGCCGGTGAGGGCCGTGCCCACCCTGGGGCGGGGCATCGAGGGCATCTCCCCTGAAGGCCACAGCGGCAGTTTCTCTAGGGAACCTGCAGCCACGCATGGAATGACCCTTCCTCCTGGCGTTTGAGAAGCCCAGGACGGTGGTGTCCAGCTGCGCTTAAGCGGCCCAGAGCTGGCCTCCCCGACGACGGCTACTTTTTAAAAAAAAGATTTATTTTTGCATACAAGCTGGGGTGCAGGCCATACGTGTGGTCACCAGAGACAGAGCCGGGAGCAGAACAGGCAGATTGTCGGAAACACTGCTGAGGGGAGCGGCGGGCGGCAGGAGAGGTCTGCCGCGCCCTGTGGGAATCTCGCCGCCGGGCATCGAACTCGCGCCGCAGCCGCCGGGGCTCCCCAGCGCTGCGCTCCCCCTTGCACCATCAGGGAGGACCCCGAAGGCCACTTCTTAAAAGACAGCAAAGCTCATCAGCCTCAACGGCTGCAAGGCCGGGGAAGAGCGCGCTCTGCGGGGGTCTGGGCGGGGCGGCGCCCGCGGGCTTCTCAGTCCCGGGGCCCCCGGAAGCGGGGCCTGGGCGCCGGGGCCGCAGCCGGGAGCGGACCCCGCCCCGGGCCGCGCCTCCGCGGCGCCTGCTCCCAGCCCAGGCCCCGGGCAGCTGGGCCCGGCCCGCTCGGCCAGGCTCTGGGGCGCCAGCGTGACCGGACCCGAGGGACCGACGGCTCCGTGTTGCGAGAAGAAAAAGAGGCCGCGGAGGCTTCGGGGCCCCAGGCGGCCGCGTCCCTCCGAGGCTCTCGGACGGGCCGTGTGCGTGGCGCGCCGGAAGCACGTCACCGACAGCCCGGAAGATCTGGCGGAAGCGCAGCGGTGAGGGCGGAAGCGCTCGGGAAGGCCGCCGCCGGCGGGTTCCGCGGAGCATCATGGCGGCGCCCAGCCGGCAGGTGAGCGCGCAGGCGCGTCGGCCCCTCGGGGCTTCCCTTGTCGCCCGCAGAGAAGCGGCACCCCGTGGATCCCCTCCGGGGAGAAAAAGGGCGCCGTGGAGCTGCCTGGGTCTCGCCTCCGGCCGCCGCCCCCTCACCCCCACGACACGTCCCCCCGCCCCTCTTCCTCCTCGGCCCCATAGGTGTTGGGGTGCGGGTCCCTGGCGGGGCCGGTCAGGGAGTCGGCGCCCCGCGGCCCCGCGTGGAGGCGCGTGGCGGGACGAGCCTCTGTTCCGTGTCTCAGGTCTCCCGCTGGCGCCGCCCGGGCTCCCTGGCCTGGGTCCGTGGGGCCGGGCCGACCCTTCCTCTCCGAGGACAGAGAAGGGCCGAAGCCGCTCTGCCGCGTCCACTGGCCACCGGCCCCTGCGAGGCGGGCCCCGGACAGCACGGCCCCGCGCGGGGCCCGGACCTGGGCCGGCAGCCCCTCGGGGAGCAGCGCGCCCCTGCGCGCCCGGCGTTGGCGGCGCGGGACGGCGTGGCCAGCCGCCTCCGGGACTTGGGCTTCCAGGACACGCACGTGGGCGCCTTGCTGGCCGCGCGGCCCGGGACCCGCCCGCAGCAGCTGCTGGCCGTCGTGGCGGAGTTGCTGCTGCTGGGCCTGCACCCCGAGCCCGCCTGCGTGGCCCTGACCAGGACCCCCCCTTTGCTGGGGCTGCCCCTCCCGCAGCTGAGGAAGCGCTCCAGCTACCTGCGGAAGCTCGGGCTCGCAGAAGGTGCTGGAGGGGCGCGCCCAGAGGGCTCAGGCTCGGGCCCTGGCCTGAGGGAGGGTTGGGGCAGAGTGGAGGGGAAGGCGTGGCGGCCTGGAGGGCGGGGCTGGGAGGCTGGGGGCGTTGGCTGCGGCTCTGGGCTCTGAGCTCTTTGGGTCGGGGGATGAAGCCTGAGACACGAAGGTGTGGTGGCCCAGGGCCTCCCCGCAGCCCCACCCGCCCTCAGGAGGGAGCTCGGGAGGGACAGTGCAGGAAGGCGGCCCCCTGGGCGGGTCAGAGGGAGGCAGCAGTGCCGGGGAGGCCACGTTCCCGGGGGCAGCTTGAGGCCCACCCTTGGGCTGTGGAACCCAGGGCCCTTTGTCTCGTGTTCCCAGGGAAGCTGAAGAGGGTGCTTTTCTGCTGCCCCGAGGTCCTCTCCATGCCCCAGCGGGACCTGGACGCGGTCCTGGGGGTTCTCCGCGAGAAGTGCCTCTTCAGCGCGAGGCAGGTCACTGAGATTCTGCACAGCTGCCCGCACGTGCTGCGGGCAGACCCCTCGGAGCTCGAGTACAAGTTCCAGGTGAGGCTGTGGGGGCAGCGCTGGGGGAGGAGGCGGGGTGTCGGGTGGCACCCCAGGGCACCTGCGGCTGCCCAGCGGGTTTTGTGGCGTCCATAGAAAGAGGACGGTCCAGGCTCCTGGCGCCCCAGCTGTGGAGCTTTCCTCCCAAGCTGTCCCCCCACCCCGTGCCCCCCCATTGGGGCGGCGGCCGGGCTCGTGCGGACACCGTCAGGCTCGGTGCCTCCTGTTCTCCGGGCACTCACGCGCCACGGGCCTTTCCGCCCACGGTGCCACTGCGGCGTGTCCGGCCGGAGGTGGCGGGTGTGGGGTCCTAGGAGCCCCACTTCGCTGCAGATGGCCCTTTTCCTGTGGCTTTTGCTGTCAGCGAGATGAGCCAGCTGGCCCCATAGCCTGGCCCGTGCCGCAGCTTCTGGGGCCTCCTTCCGTGGAGCCGGCTCTGCTCGGTGGTTCTCGCTGACAGCTGTCTGCATTTTTGGGTGCCAGTTGTGACCCCTGCATTCCTGGCTCTACGAGCTTGTTTCCCTTCCCCGTCTTGGGGGGGGGCTGACCTCCACCCAGGCCGCACGCGGCGCTGACCCGCCCGTGCCTGCAGTACGGCCACTTCAGGATGGGGCTGACGCACGCAGACGTGGTGCGGACGGGCTTCCTGCAGTTCCCCGCAGCCAAGATCCGGCAGAGGCACGTGTTCCTGGAGCGCCTGGGGCGCTACCAGACGCCCGACAAGAAGGGGCAGACGCAGATCCCCAACCCCCCGCTCCGGGCCGTCCTCCGCGCGTCCGAGGCCGAGTTCCTGGCCAGGACGGCCTGCGCGCCTGCTGACGAGTTTGCAGTTTTCAAGAAGCTCTTGGCCCGGGAGGAGGACGAGGCGTCTGAGAGCCGCCTGCTTGCGGACGCGGACGGACATGCGCCCGAGGGGGGCGGCGGGGAGCGCTGACGCGGGTGGGGGAGCCGGGGGCTCGGGGGCTCAAGGGCTCAGCGTGTGGGAGCGCCCCTTCATCTCTCAGGTTATTTTCACCCTCGACTCGCGTCTGGATGAAGATCTGCACTGAGCAGTGGGAGGGCAGGCTCCCGGCCAGCGCGGCGGGGGGCTGGCCTGCCCAGGGGACCTCCCCAACCATTAAAGTCGGGTGTGCCCCACCCAGGTGTGGTCTCTGGTCTCTTTGGCGTGAGCGCCCCCAGCTGTGCGGAAGGCTCCCCGTTCCAGTGACTCTGCGCTTCCGTGGCGGGACAGCGCGGACGGCGAGGTTCTGGGCAGACAGGCGGCTTCCCACGGACACACTGGCGCTGGCAGCCCGGGTCCTCGCTGCTCCGGCTTCCCCGAGCGCAGCAAGCCAGGGGCGGCCTGCGGTGAGGCTGGGCCTGCACGTGCCCGCCCTTTGCCGGGCCTTGTGGAGCGTACGCCCTGGCTGCCCTCGGGGCGGGTCATGGCCAGCTCCAGGCCTGAGGCCTCTGGCACGGAGAGTGCTCGGCAGTTGCTGACCTTGGGTGTGCTGGGCAGGAGGGCCGGGGCAGTGTAGGCTGTTTCCCCCGCCCTCTGGGGGGGCTTCCCAGTGTGGGGGGAAGCGGCAGGGCGGGCGGCCTGGAGCCAGGACCCGGGGTCTGGGGTCTATCAGTCCCGGGCCAGATCCCCCTGGGGCGGTCTCGAGCACGCTGGTCTCTTCCGGACACCTGGCAGGAAGCCCCTGCGGTGCCACGACCAAGGTCAGGTGCCCTCAAGTCCCTGGTGATTTTGGCCGCCACGGGAAGAGTGTCTAGCTACTGCTTGGCCACAGGCAAAGGCATCTGAGGACGGAGGCAGCTCACTGGCCCTGGGACCACCCATGGCAGGTCTCTGTACAGCTGAGGATATTCTCGTGCCTGCCTGGGACCAATGGACACCCTGAACCCAGTCAGAGGTCCATGCGTCCATCCACGGCCATTCAGTGCTACCCTTGGTAGCAGCAGCGGTCTCTTACCTGCTGCCCCAGCACAGGTGGCTCTGGCTGTGGGCGCCCCCAACAACCTCCCTTTTCTGCTTGGTGCCAGGATTGTGGAATGGACCAATCAGGTGTGAGCTGTGAGTTGATTGGTGCTAAATGGCCCAATCAGTCATAGGATTGAAAAGTGATCCAATTAGACTTGTGGGTGGGGCACCCTGAAAGAAGATAAAAGGCAGGGCTGGCGGGCACTGAGGGATGTTGTTCCATCCTGGAAGGGAGACCAGTGGCTGACCCTGAGGGAGGAAAAGAAGCCCTAGACCTTTGCAGAGGCGGGGCCCCTTGCCTGGCGACTCAGCTGCTGCTGGCGTCATCCAGCCTCTCACAGAGAGCTGTTAACACGGTGTCTGACTCCGCTCCTGGGGGACCAGTGGTGACCATCCTGCTGGCCAGTGCTGCCCAGCCCTGCTGACAGCCCGTGGGGCCACGATGAGCTCGGACTCCCCGCTTGCGGGCGCCACCCCGCGGGGTTCCAGAGCCAGAGGCCCCTGGCGGTGGTGTGAGACCCGCAGGCGTGGCCGCCTCTGCTGGGCCTGAGCTTTGACGGGCTCTGGCCCCTGCGTGCGTGCCGTGCTGCGGCCCTGGGCGTTGGGGTTGGGCCTTTCAGCCTTTCGGGCTCCTGGCGGCTCTGGGCGTAGGCAGGCAGCCCCCATTTCAGTCACTGTCCGTTTGTCGCAAACAAGTTTCCCTTGTGTTTTCAAGGAGACCTTGGTGCAGAGCACAGACTGAGGGGTAAGGAGGGTGACCCAAGGATGCCTGCCCCGGGCGTGACCTGTGCCGAGGACGCGCGTGAACGGGGGTGGACAGCCCCCGGAACAGCCTGCTGCCGCTGCGTGCCCTTGAGGTGCGTTCCGCGGAAGCGGCTTAGGCAGGTAAACACCAAGCAGGTCGGGCGCAGCTGCGGGCGGGACAGCACGCAGGCAGCTGGGGAGTTGTTTCGGAAAGTGTGTTAAACGTTTGCAGAGTGTAACACAGGGCGGCTTGAGCCGGCTCGCAGCCCCATCTTCCTGCACAGGCTGTGCCAGACCCGAGCCCTGAGACGTGACACCGAGTTTGCCAGAGGAGCCGCGTGGGAGGGAGGGGAGCAGCCCGCGCCCCGCAGCTCTGGGGAAGGCTGCGTGCCCATCGCCCGGCGGACGCCCAGGCGGGTGGGCCCAGGGCCAGGCCTGCGCCGACCTGGCTGTCACTGGCACTCCCCCCCCCTCAGGCCTGGGGCGACTCCCGCCCAGAGGGACGGGAGCTGGACATGCAGGAGACGCCCTCGGGTTGGGTCTTCTCAGAGCACCAGCAAGGCTGGTGGCCAGTGGTGCTGCCGCCATGTCCCGCATCCAGGCCGCAGCGCCAGGCGGGCGCGCTCCGGAGAAGACCCAGCCCTCGGAGCCGGCAGGATGGCTGGGGCGCCGGCTGCAGGCCGGGGGAGCAGAGGCCCCGGGGCGCCCCCGTGGGAGTGGCCCTGAGGGTCCCCTTCAGCTCCAGGCCTCGTCTTCCGGTGCGGTGGCCGCGGGTGGGGGGCGGTGCGGGAGCTCCCGCCGGGAGGGAGAGCGGGCCTGGACGTCCTGGGCTGCGCGAGCTGGGGAGGACGGCCCGCCCTAACCGACTGGGCGCTGCGGCGCGGCCCCCGCCTCGCCCTGGCCCTTGGCCCGCTGGGAGGCCGGGCTCCCAGCATGCCCTGTCCAGGCGGCTGAGCCAGGCGGCCTGCAGAGACCCCGTCTCGCTCTGGCGACTCGCGGAGGGCGAGGCCGGGGACCGTGTGGGGTCCGGGCCAGCGGTGCGCGGGGGACCCCTTGCTGCGACCCCAGCCTGGCGCCCTGGCAGCTGCACAGGCCCGCCCCGCCCCCCTCCCCGCCCGCGGCGCCCACCGGCCGCACCCTCCTGTCCTGGTAGCACCGCCCAGCCGCGGCTGGTCCATGTGCCAGACCACTGAAAGGCCCTGGCAGAGTTGGTGCGTGTGGGCCTGGGGGACTGCGGGAGTTGGTGAGACACTGGTCAGGCTGCAGCGAGGTGGGGCGTCTCCTCGGCTTCTGGACAGGCCAGTGCCAGGAGTTCCGTGTCCTGGGGTCCCCTGCGGGGGTTTTGGGAGCCACCAGTTGCGCGGTCAAAGCGGCACATTCACTGGGCGCTTGAAGCGCCAAGGAGCCCCCGCCCCACCTCCCAGCCCCCGCCGCGCCCTCGGCCCCTCTGCCCGGCCCGCGGCTGCGGGGGCGCGTGTGTCCAGGCGGAGCCGGGTTGCCTCGGCCCAGAGCGTGTCCGCACACGAGACTTCCGGGCGGGCGCAGCCGTCACCGCCCCCGAAACCGCCCGGGAAGCGTCAGGACGAAGACCCCACTGCCCGCCTCTCCCCGCTCCGAGGGGCCGCGTCCCCGGGAGCTCCCGGGGTTGGTGTTTCGGGGTCGCTGTTCAGGCCCGATGCTCAGGCCCTTCGGCTGGGCCCCGAGTCCCTTGATCGTTGCCCTCCGAGGCTCTTGCTCCTGACAGGCGGGTCCCGGCCCCGTCTTTGCCGGCCTCAGTGCTCCCCGGTTCTACCTGGGCCGCCCGTGCCCAGGCCGCGCCAGCAGAAGTAGGGTGAAGGAGAGCACCGCCCCTCGTTGGGATGGACGCACCCAGGCAGACGCGTGTGGCTCTCCTTAGCTGCCCGCTCCTCTCTGCCTGGGGCCCTGCGGCCAGTGGCCCCCGCCTGCCCCTGCGCCCAGCCCGCCCGGCAGCTCTGGCCCCACCGCGCGCGCACACTGGGCCAGGACGCTGGTCTGGGGGGGCCTTCTCCTTTCTGCTCACGCCCGCGACGGCAGGGGGTCTACTTCAGTTTATTTTCGATCTTAGGCGTTGCTTTTGGGGGTGTCATTTACAAAACGTTTTCTTGGCGCCAAAACACAGCTCTACATAAAGCCCCTGGGGGCCTGGCGTCTATTCCCTCCCCTCACCGCCTTGCCACACCCTTGCGCCCGCGGGGTGTCCCAGGGGTGGGGGAGTGCAGGTAGGGAAAGGGCCCCCAGGACCCGCCCCCGCTGGAGAGCCGGCCTCGGGGCGCCGCAAAGACACCCGGGCAAGGCAGGGTCCCCCTCGGCTGGGGGCCTCCTCCGGGGCAGCGTGTCCGCGCCTGGCCCTCACTGTGGGCGCCTGGTGTCCCCGCTCACACCCGCGTCGGGCTCGTGCTGACCCCGCTCCCGGGAGGGCCCTGCGGCCTGTGCCCCGAGCCCCGGCGGCTCCGCCTTCCCGGTCTGCGCTGCCACCAGCCCCGCCCCGCCGCGGACCGCAGCTCCCCTCGGACGCGCGGGCCCCTCGCCGTCTTCCGCCGGACGCGTCTACGCAGACCCTCGCCCCATTTCCCACGCGGGTTACGAGCCCCCACTGCTCAGGCCGGGGCCCTCAGGCACAAGCCACCGTGTCCCGCGTGGTCCTCCGCGAACCCCCGCTGTGGTCGCCGCCTCGCGGACGCGCCTGAAGCAGCGGGAAGCCGCGCATGGACGAGACGCCGCCGGCCCTTTTCCCTTTTGCTGACCAGCTTCGCGGCCGCGCAGAGCACTCGGACGAGTCCGGGGCCGAGGGCCGTGGGGTGGGGCCTGCGAACGTTCAGGTCTCTATTTTGAGGTAACTCGGAGATGGGGGCTCGCTTCGTGGGCCTGGGGGTGTCCAGGTGTCCCTCCCTGTCCGCATCGGCGCCCACAGAAGGGAGGCCGCTTCGGGGCCTCCTGCCCGCCGGGTGAGCCAGCCCGAGCCGGCGTCTCCACCGGGCCCGCGTCCTGCCCGCGGGCGTGCCCCCTTCGGGGGGACGGTGCTGCCCCTCAGGCCCTGCGCTTCCCAGAAAGTCTGGACGCCGCGCAGCCGTGCCGGCCGGGGCCGCCGGGCCTCGGGCGGATCTCGGAGGCCGCGGGAGCCTGGTCGGGTCTCAGGCGCGGCCGCCGCGAGGCCCTCCGGAGCGCCCTCCGCGCCAGGGCCCTGCGGAAGTACACGGGCCGCTGTACGGCGCCTGCGGGGGCCGAGTCTGCCCCGCGGGGGTGGGCGCTGCCGGCCTGGGGCGGGCAGCTGCCCACACCGCTGGCGCCGCTGTCCAGGGAGGAGCCAGGGCGGCTGAGGGGCCGGCAGCGGGCGGAGGCAGGAGGCGGGAAGGAGGTGACGTTCTCGCCAAAGCCCTGGGCGGCGGCCGGGCCTCCTCTCACCAGCGAGTCCCGGGCGCGGGCAGGTGCGGCCCTGGGGGCGGCAGGGCAGGGACACCAGTCGGGGGGGGGGGGCCCGCAGGGCAGGGACACCAGTGGGGGGGGGGCTGGGCGCTGCCCCCGAGGGACCGCCCCCCGCGACCGGCCCCAGGGAGACCCCAGGGGGGCCGGCGTGGCCAGACAAGCGCTGAGGGAAGCACCCTGGCACCGGGCTCAGAGCTCTGCCCCTTGCAGCCCCGGGGGGGCGAGGAGGGACGGCCCGCTGGGCAGCTGAGCCCTCCCAGGAGGGCCGGGCGGAGACTGGCCGGCAGCGAGAAGTAGCACGCCAGACCCCGCCCTGGCCGGTCCTGCGGCCCCGGTTCTGGGGGCAGAGTGGCCGCCTCTGCATCACTAGGGGTAGGCCGGCATCCTGCTTGGGACCGCCGGCGGATGGACACCCAGCCCTGCCGGCCCCCCAGCCGTTGGGTGGACATCGCCTGGCGCCGCACGCTGACAGCACTGGCCCACCACCCACGCCGAACCAGGCAGGGTGCGGGTGGCAGTGCACGGAGGCCGGAGGCGCCACCACGGCGGGCGGTCAGCTCCCCGCCTAGGGGCCGTGATTTCCCAAGCACCAGCTAACTGGACTGGCTCTGCAGGGGCAGGGGCTGGGGTGCCCAGGGTGGAGCTGGGCCCTTGAATTTGCCCCAGCCAGCCCTTAGCCCATGCCACAAGGGCGGGGCTCGTGCTGGCCAGGCTGCCCCAGGTCCCCAGGGCGGGCTGGCAGGCTGGGTCCTCCCCCGCCCCACCTTCCCGCGGCTGCCCGCTGAGGCCAGCAGCCCAGGCTTTGAGGTGGGGGCGAGGCCGGTGCCTCGCTGCGTGCAGGGCCGGCCTGCAAGTGGACGGGCCCTCAGAGGGCACCCAGGCTGCTGTGTGCCCAGCACGCTGCCCTCTCGGGGCCCGGCTGGGGACCGCACTGCCCTGCGCATCTGAGGCTCTTCCTCTGCCCCTCCGAGCCTGAGGCACGACCCCAGGCACCCAGGAGAAGCCAGGCCGGCTTGTGGGGGGCGTGCTTGGGGGTGCTGCCCACCAGGGGCGCGGGAGGGGTGGCCCGGCAGGGGGCCCCTCCATCCTGCGTCCTGTACCTCCTCCAGGCTGGGCTTGCTGCTCCGAGGCCAGGGCCCACGGGGTGTTCCTGCGCGGGCGGGGGATCTGTGCTGCCCAGCGTGCCCCGTCTGTAAAGGGTGGGGACGCCTTCCAAGACCCGGAGCCCCTGCGCACTTACTTCCCAGCTCCGGGTCGCTGCCCCCTCTGCCGCGTCCGAGATCCGGGAGCTGGAGGGCCAGGCCGGCCTGCGGGGGCGCCTCCTCCGGGTCCCCGAGCCGCACCAGAGCGGTGGGCGCTAGGAGAATTGGGGTGCCAGGGCTGCTGACCGTGCAGCGGGCCACCCTCCCCCCTGCCCCCGAGGGCCCTGGCGCCCCGGGCGGGGCCAGCGGCCGGGCTCCTCTCCCCACCCGCCCCCTCCCTCCACCCGCCTCGGGCGCGCAGGCCCCCGGCGAGCCTGCCGCCCCCGCGCCTGCTTGGTAGTGAAACCGGCTCCCGCTGCGGGACAGCACTGGGGGGCGGGCAAACACGCTGTGCACTGGGCTGTGTCCGGCTCGGCCGCGCCGTCCGGCGGGGCAGGCGCCCTGCTCCTCCCTCACCAGGGCCCGGGGCGGTGGGGCACTCACGGGCTCTCATGGTCAGCGGCCTGCGGGGCGGGGGGCTGCCCCCGGCGCCCCCGCGTCCTCTGCCGTCCACCGGCTCTGAGGCCCTGCCGAGAGCAGCCCCTCGGTCAGCCCCACGGGGATGCAGCGTCAGCCGCGGCGGCTGCGCGTGGTGGGGGGCTGGGCGGGTCTACCTGGGGGCTGGGCTGGGTGTTCCGGGGGCGCCCCGGTCGCTGAGCAGACGCGGCTCTGGCGGGACCCTGTTTCTGGGCGGCCGCGGAGGGAGGCCATCCCGGTGCCGCGGCCGGTCGGCGCTGTCCCGTGGGGCTGCGGGGCATGGGACCAGGGCGGGTGGCCGTGTGAGGCTGGGCGGGTGTCCCTCTGCCCGGCCCCGGCTGCCTCGCCCAGCCAGCACTGCCCTGTCCAGCCAGCGTGTGCGGGGGCGGGGGCTCCCGGAGAGGGGTCCTGCGGGCGGGGCGGGGCTGGCCCTCCCCTGGTGCTCAGTGTCTGCCCTCGCGGCCTCCGCCCTGCCGGCCAGTGGCGCCTGCCCGCTGACCCCTCCTCCTCCTCGCCAGCCCTGCCCCGCAGCCCCCAGACCCACCCTCTTCCCCAGCGCAGGGCTGTGCGGACTGCGTGGGCCCCGGAGGGCCTCATGCGCCGGGGCAGGGGTGTCCGCACGGCCTGCCTGGGCCAGGTCGCCCTCCCCTGTCGGTCCCCCCCAGCCCCTCTTCTTTCGGGCGCTCCTCCCTGGGCCCAGCGTCTCCCCGGGCCGGCTGGCTGCAGGGCAGTGGGGCCCGCTTCCGGGCAGTGCCCTGCGTTTCTGCCCAGCCGTCCGGGGTCCACGTCGGCGGGCGGCGCGGGCGCCTGGCGTCCATTTCCCGGTCGGCTCCTGCCCTCCCGCCGCCCCGCACGGACCGCCCGGCCGAGGGCGCGTGGCGGCCGGTGCTCACAGGTGATGATGTAGAGGTGCGCGGGCTCGCTGTGCAGCTGGCCGCCCTGGGCGCCCTGCACCGCGGTCACCGAGAGCTGGTAGCGCCGGCCGGGCAGCAGGTCGCGCACCGTGTAGGACGCCAGCGTCCCGCGCGGCACGTAGCGGCTCCTCGTGCTCTGGCCGGTGGTCACGTTGATGACGTAGGCCTCCAGGGGCGTGCCCGCCGCGGGCGCGTCCCAGACCACGTGCGCGGAGGTGGCCGTGACGCGGGCGGCGGTCAGGTTTGCGGGCGGCAGCGGCCCTGGCGAGCAGAGCGTGGCGGGCGGGTGAGGGGCTGGGCGGGGCGCCCGCAGCAGGCCGCGGGGGCGGGCCCGTGGGGCGGGGCCCTGGGAGGTGGGGGGCCGCGGGGTGCGGGGGAGCGCGGGACTGCGGGGGCGGGGGCCGCGGGGGAACGAGGGGGCGGGACCAGGTGCGGCCACGAGGGGCGGCGTGGCCCAGGCCCAGTTCGCGGCCGGTGCGCGCCCGCCCAGCCAGGTCACACACAGCCCCGCGAGCGGGCAGGGCAGGTGGGCCTGACCCTGTGCTCAGCAGCGCCCCCCGGCCGCCGTTGCTCCACCTGCCCCACCTGCCCCAGGTGGGCGGTCCGAGCAGCCTCTGTGGGTCCGGGAGCTGTGCTGGGCCCCACAAGCCTCCCTGGTCCTGATGCGCTCACCCTTTTCCGCGGCCCTCGCGGGTGGGGGGAGGAGCGCCCGGGGCGGCGCGGCCCATGGAGCGCCCCGGGGCGCTGGCTCCCTCCAGGGCCTCCAGCAGGAACCTCTGGGCACCCGCCCACCACAGGCTCCGGGGAAGGCCCCCTCTGGGCCGCTGGGGGGTGCTCACGTGTCCACACGTGCAGGGGCGCCGTGGCCAGGCTCTCGGTGGGGTGCGCCGGTGCCCCCGGCCCGCTGAGGGCCGTCACCCGGATGCTGTACCTGCGGCCGGGCAGCAGGGACCTGGGGGGCAGGGGCGGCCGGGTCTCAGGCCGGCCCCCAGCAGCTGGGGCAGGCGGGGCGGAGCCTCGTGCGGACAGGGCGCCGGGCAGCCCCGCCCTCACCTACCCGAACGTGAACTCGCCCACGCTCCTGTCCACGTCGGTGGACTGGTCCTCAGGGGCTTCGGGGTGGCGGATGGACGCCCGGACCCCGCTGACGGTGGCATGGCGGATCCCGTGCAGGGCCCAGCGCACCGAGATGGTGTTGGCCGTCACGTTGGTGACCTCGAGGCCCTCGATCGGGCGGGGTCCTGGGGGCAGTGGGCGCTCAGCCAGGCCGGCCAGGACAGGACAGCACAGGATGGGAGGGACTGGCGAGGTGGCCCTAGGCCCCCAGCCGCGGGGGCGCGGGGGCAGCCGGGCAGGCCCTTCGGGTACAGCAAGACCCGACCGGCTCCGTGCAGGTGGGGGCCGTGCTGGGTCCTGACGGGAGGCGTGAAGGGGCTGGACCCCAGGAAACCAAGAGGGGCACTGAGTCCCCCGGGTGCAGGCCAGGTCCACGGGGCGCTGGCTCTCCTGCCCTGATGGGGTGTGGGGGGCCGGAGGGCTCTGTTTCCCTTCCAGAGGCCGCTCCAGCGGGGCTCAGGTCCAGTCTGCACCTGTGCTCGCCCCCAGGCACCCCGCTGCACCCCCGCACCTCACTGCCCTTCTTGGGGACACCCTGGGCCTCACCCCAGCCTCCTGCCCCCGCTGTCCTCTGCGGTGTCCGTGAGCTGGCAGGGGACAGCCCCACGCCCTGTGCCCACCCAGCTGCTCTGTGGCCAGAACGAGCCCCCCTCGATGGTGCAAGGGTGCGCTGAGATTTCCCCCACAAGTCCCGGAACCCCTGGGCAGCCCTCGGGGCCGACAGCGGACGGCCCCTTGGCTGCCCCAGGACAGGAGGAGCCCTCGGCCCGCTCCCGGCTACCGCCCGCCCCTTCCAGCCCACTCACGCGTGCGGGCGAGCAGCACGGCCGGCCGGCTGATGTCGTTCTTGTGGGCGTGGCGCTTGACGGAGAAGACGGAGATGTTGTAGGCGCGGCCGGCCGCCAGGGCGCGCAGCTGGTGCGAGGAGCGGCTGCGGTCCACGAAGTCCGTGCGGCGGGGCGCGCCGTCCGCCGCGGCGTAGGTGACAGCGTAGCCGTCCAGCAGCTGCCTGGCCGCCTGGCCTTCGGGCGGCCGCCAGGAGATGGAGACCCCGCTCTCCTCCACCCGCTCCACCCTCAGGGCCGTTGGCGGAAACAGCTCTGGGTTCGTGGAGAAGAGGGTGTCAGTGTGGGCGGGGAGCCGGGCTGCGGCCCCGCCCCGGCCCCCACGCCTCCCCTGGCCTCTCCTGTGCGCCGGGGTCTCTGCTCACCTGGCTGCATTCATGCACTGGGGGCCGAGGACCCCGCTCCCGCCAGGCCCGGCTGCCCCGCCTCACCTCTGGCGCAGTCCTGGCCGGTGTACCCCACTTTGCAGGTGCAGCTGTGGGACCCGTTGCTGGCCTGGCAGTAGCCGCGGCCCCCGCAGGGGCTGGAGAAGCAGGGGTCTGTCACTGGGGGAGGGCAGCCCTGAGCCCCTGTCCCCGGCCCCACCCTGCTCGCCGGGACGGCTTTGGGGTGCAGGCGGGCAGGACCTCGAGGGGGAGCCCGGCTGGCGGAGGGCTCGCTGAGGGTCCTGCAGGGGTGGCCCTCTTCCGGGGGCCGGGGGTGAGCACAGGGCTCCCCTGAGGGGGCCCGCTGGCAGCTGGGGGAGATGGCCCCCACTGACCTCCCCCGCGGGGGGCGGGGCGCCGGTGTGGGGCCGTTTCCCACACTCCTTAGCCGCGGGGAGCAGCTGCAGGCCCCGTCTCTGCCACCGCGCAGCCCCGTTCTGACCACGCCCTGCTGCTCCCGGCCGAGGCCTGTCCTCAGCGCTGGGCCTCCACTGCCCAGAGGCCGGTCCAGCCAGACCCAGCTGCTGGAACCAGCAGGCCTCTGCACCCCACATGCTTTTCCAGCTGGGGGGCACCAGTAGGGCGGTGCCGAGCCGTGGGGGGACATGGGGGGCGGTGGCCAGCAGGCGGGGCCTGGGCCGCAGAGCCTCCTGGGGCGGGGGGCCGGACCTACCTGTCTCGCAGTGGGGGCCGAGGACGCCCTCGGGGCACACGCACAGGTAGGCCCCGCCGCCGCCCCTCTCACAGCGGCCTCCGTGCTGGCAGGGGCTGGGGTCGCAGGCGTCCACCTCTGGAGAACACCCAGAGAGTCGGCCCGAGCCGCAAGGGGTCTGGGGGAGGGAGGAGAGGACAGCGGGAAGAAGGGAAGGGCGGAGGGGCGGGGGAGGGCAGGCCGGTCCCCTCCCCCGGAGCCGCCCCCGCGGGCCGGGCGCCCTCCCCAGCCCACGGCACTGCGGCTTCACGGGCGCCGCGGGTGTGGTGCGGCCCCGGCCCGGCCTACCTGTCTCGCAGCGGGCCCCGGTGAAGCCCTCCTGGCACTGGCAGGCGGAGGCCCCGGGGAGGCCCCGGCAGGAGCCGCCGTTCCGGCAGAGCTGCGCGTGGCACTCAGCCGCCTCTGCAGACGGACACGGGGCTCAGGGGCCTGCAGGGGTCTCCGGGGCCCACGCGGCGCCCTCAGGACTCCTGTGCTCCCAGGCCGCCCCTCCCCAAAGCCCGGGAAGCCCACCACTGGCCCCTGCGGCCCCCAGGGCGCGGTCAGTGCTCAGGGCCTGCAGAGGCGCCCCGGGGCGGCCAGAGGCGTTTGCCGGGGGCTGCCGGGCGCCCCGGCGGCAGGCGGCGCTCATTGCCGGGGCGCAGGGGCGCCGGCCAAGCCTGCGTTATTGCTGCAGCGGCCTGAAGCCGACTTAGGGGAGACCTCCTCGGGGGCGGCCCCTCCGGTCTGGCCGGGTAGACCCCGCTCGCGTGCGCGGGGGCGGAGAACGCAGAGGTGCCGCCGCCGCTCCCGGCTCACACGATGGAGCGGGGTGCCGGTGCCTCCGCGACGAGCCCCTCACTCCAAAACACCCCACGGGCCCCGAGACGCCCGCGTGCCGCGTTCAGTCGGTGGGGACACGCGATGCAGGCCAGCGCCGCCTGGGTGCGGGGTCGGCGGGTCAGGCCGCGCCCCACCCGCCCGGCTCCGGCCCCTGCGGCAGGAGGCGGTTTCATCTGTGCGATTCCCGGACTCTCCCGAGGCCTCCGTCCCGGGCCGCTGCTTCTCACGGCCGCGCTGTTCCACGGCCGGGCGGGGCTGGCGTCTAGTGGCGGGCCCCCTTCTCGGAGACGGGGGTTTCTGGCGGCCGGGAAGCCGGGACTCGGGCCTGCGGGGCCTCCCGACACGCTCCCGCCCTGCGGCCCGGGCAGGTGGGCGCGACCACGTGGCCAGCGCGGGCCGGACACGGTGCCTTGGGGCTGCCCAAAGGCCCCCAGCGTTCCTGTCTGGAGTGGACATCGAGGGCGTGAGATCGGATATGAAGGGCCCCGAAAGGGGTGCCCCATGCCCCTTGGCACCACCCAGCCGGTGACAGGCCCGCCCCGGGGCTCCGCGGACCCCGCGCTGGGACCCGGCCGCTGTGCCGCCACTTCCGGTCTTGCTCCTTCCGCTGCTCCACGCCGCGGACGTTGCTGGTCAGGCCAGGCTGGCAGCGCCCTGACGCGGGCGAGAGCTGTGGCCAGCGCGCGAGCCAGGCCCTTGCCCTGCTCCTGGGCCCGCTGTCCCCTGCCGCTGCCTCAGTTTCCCCCCCAGTGTGTCCTCCTGTGGCTGTTCCGTCCATTCCTCCCAGGGTCGCAAACCCTTTGCTCCGAGCGGGCCCTGGCCCCGGCCTTCCCGGCTCCTGGTCTCCGAAGGCTCCCTCGTCGGTGTTTCTGGCCAGCCGGCGGCTCCGCCGTCCGCAGCGTGGCTGACCACCGCCGCCCGCGGGCGCGCCTCATCTGGCTCCCGGCACCCTCCCGGCTCTGAAGCCAGAGCCTGCGCTGGCTCTGGCCCTCTGCTGCCCACTTGCCGGACGCGCTGCTCACAGGAGCGTCCACTGTCTCCCACCTGAGCCGCCGCGTCCTGACCTGAGCTCTCAAGAGCTTCAAAATA